>JABRPJ010000113.1:0-40734 GCA_013461525.1 Naganishia randhawae
TGTGTGTGTGTGTGTGTGTGTGTGTGTGTGTGTGTGTGTGTGTGTGTGTGTGTGTGTGTGTGTCGATAGGCATCGTGCTGGTGCATCTGCTTGCGGCGGCGCTGTACCGGCGGAGTCGAGCGAGGCGGCTGGACGCAGCAGCGTGGAACGACCCGGGGGACAGCAGCGAGACCACACAGGTTTACTCCGCAGCTACACCACCATCACCACCATCACTACCACCACCACCAGCATCGCCGCCGCTGCCATACACACCCATCATCGCACTCTACATCACAGCGCCCTCTCCCTTCCCCGCACTCGAACAATTCGTCGCTGACGCGGCCGAGTACTACGCCCTGGATTTGCGCAGGTACGGGGGCGGGATGAAGCGAGCGTTGGCAGAGTTTCAGGAATCGGAGCGGGGGAGAGGGGTGCGTGCGTTCTTTGTCGGCACGCGGAGAGGGGATCCGCATGGTGGTACGTTCTGGGAGGTTGGGAGCAGGGTACGGGGGCAGGAAGGTAGCCAGGAAAAGAGCTGATGATTTCCTTGTTTTGATGAATGTAGCAACGCTGCAGGCGCGCACACCGACAGACCCTGATTGGCCACCGTTCATGCGCATCCACCCGATCCTGGACTGGTCATATACCGATGTATGGGCCTTTCTGCGGGACCTAGACGTGCCGTATTGTTCTTTGTACGACGAGGGGTAAGTGCCCGTCGTTCCCCCGACTCGGAGAACGAGATGATGGCTCATGTGGACGTGTGCCTCCGCTCCTTGCCCTTGTGTAGGTACACATCCCTCGGATCAACATACAACACGCACCCGAATCCGCTGTTGCGGAACCCGGAGCGGCGGAGCGGGTACGATCCGGCGTATGCGCTGCTGGACGAGAGCAAGGAGCGCGCGGGGCGGGACGATATCCCCGGCGGGGAGGGGCGCAGATAGCATACACGCTGGGGAGGGTTGTACGTCTACGTTATGGCGGGAGGGGTTGTTGTCATTATCGCATGTCGAGGGAGGGTTGTATGCATGCCGGGTTGTCGTCATTATCGCCTGCCGCGCGCGCCCAGCTTTCCCGGCGGCCGGGCGCGATTTCTTTTTCTTACTTGGGCGGGCACTCATTATGGCACTACCCCGCCAGGGGGACGCTGCCTGGCCAAGGATCCCTGACAGCGACCAGCCATGCCTCCCAAGAAGAACGCAAAAAAGGGCGGGAAAAAAGCAGTAGACGACGATGAGTACTGGTGAGACGCAACGAACAACCGACCGTAAAGCCTGACGCTGACGATGCGTGGCGAAACAGGGCAAACAAGGAAGCCGCCATCGTGGATCCCCTGAGCGGTCCCCCGGGGGAGGACGATGTCGATGTGCCCCTGCCCGTTCGCACGGGCGGCGGTGGCGGGAAAAAGGGAAAGAAGAGTGCGTTTGAGATGTTGGAGGATTTTCAGGCGGGTGTGCGGGACGACGATGAGGAGGATAATGCATCCGGTGGTGGATTGATGGTACGTTCTCGAGCAACTTGCCCCGGCCGGCGTCTGGCAAATACGCTGATACTACTCGTGCACTGGGCTCCACGTATCTAGGCAGCGATCGCTTCCAGCAAGGACCGAAAGAAGAAAAAGGAAAAGAAGCCCGCTTACGATGACGACGAGGACGATTTCTCCCCTACTGCCAAACCCAGTGCTGCGGAGCCAGAGCAGGCCAACATCGACGACGAGTGGCCCGAGGAGGACGTTAAACCGAAAAAGGGGAAAAAGGCAAAGGGCGGGAAAAAGGGAAAGACGCAGGCGCGGGATGATGACGAGGATGAGGATGCGGTCGTAGCCGAGTCGACACCCGTACCGGCAGCACCCCAGGTCGCCGATATCGACGACGAGTGGCCCGAGGAGGACGTCAAGCCGGCGAAAAAGGGCGGGAAAAAGGGAAAGAAGGATGCCAAGGCCGGGACACCGTCTGTTCCTTCTACCCCTGCTGAGCCCGTAGACGAGGGCATGGATGCTGTTCCCGCTGCTGTGCCCGCTGCCGCTTCCCCTGCTCCTGCTGCCGACAACACCGATGACGACAAGCAAGACGACGCGGCCGAGGAGGGTGGCGAAGTCAAGATCTTGTCCAAGAAGGAGAAAGAACGGCTGAAAAAGGAAAAAGAAAAGGCAAGGAAGAAGGCCCAGGCGGCGGCGAAGAAGGGGACAGCAGCTACCTCGGCTGCTGGGGGTGCTGATGCCGGTGGCGGCGAACCATCCCCGGCCGATGCCGCGGAACCTGTAGCTGCCCCTGCTCAAGAAGACGGCGCCGCGGACGAGGACGGAGAAGCCGCCGGCGGTGCTGGTGGTGCATCCGATAAGAAAAAGAAGAAGAAGAAGAAGACTGCTGCTGCCGCCCCTGCCCCCGAGGAAGACACTCCCGCCGTCGCTGCCAAGCCGAAAAAGGTGAATGCGCGGGTGGCCGCATTGCAGGCCGCGTTGGCTCAGCAAAAGGCGCTCGAGGAGGAAGCGAAGCGTCGGGCCGAGGAGGAGGAACGGCTGCGGCTCGAAGAGGAACGTCGTGCCGAGGAAGAAGCCAAGCGTGCAGAAGAGGAAAAGTTGGCGCGAAAGGAACGTGAACGATTGAAAAAGGAACAACTTCGAAAGGAAGGAAAGCTGTTGACGCCCAAGCAGAAAAAGGAGCAGCAGATGGCCGCACTGAGAAAGGAACAGTTGCTCGCTTCCGGTGTCGTTATCGAGGGTCTGCAGGGGAACAAGGAGACTGAAAAGCCGAAAAAAGTCGTCTACGGGAACCGAAAGAAGCCTCAGCCGAAAAAGGCGGAGCCCGCACCTACCCCGGCTCCGGCTGCTGAGCCCGAGAAGAAGGCGGAACCCGCGCCACCTGCCGCTGCTGAAGATTCAGGAGACGATTGGGACAAGAGCGATGATGAAAAGGCCGTTGAGCAGCTTACCCAGGCTGTGGAGAAGACCAAGATCGAGGAAGACTCGGGGGACGATTGGGATAAGAGCAGTGATGAGGAGGAGGAACCGGTGAAGGCTGCTGCGCCGGTTGCGCCGGCGGCAAAGGCCGTACCAACCACCAATGGCAAACCTGCTCCTGCCGCTAAAGCACCTGCCGCCAAACCTGCCGCCAAGAAACCTGCTCCTGCCGCTGCCGAGGAATCAGAGTCTTCCGAAGACGACTCGGACGATTCGGATGACTCGAGCGACTCGGATGACGACTCGGATGATTCGGATGACGATAGCGATAGTTCCGAAGACGTCGAGACCCCTGCTCAGCGAAAGGCGAGGCTGGAAAAGGAGCAAAAGATCAAAGAAGCTGCTGCGCGACGGGAACAACGGCACAAGGAAGCCATGGCTGCGCGGAGCAAGGACGACTTGCGAAGTCCGATTTGTTGTATTCTCGGTCATGTCGATACAGGTAAAACAAAGCTATTGGACAAGGTAAGGCGAGCACGGTGGAGAGACCGTATGTCCTGTTTCACCACGATCGGCTGATCATGCCTACTCGGTCCTGTAGATTCGTCAAACCAACGTTCAGGAAGGTGAAGCAGGTGGTATCACTCAACAAATCGGTGCGACCTACTTCCCTCTGAGCGCCATCAAGGAGAAGACAATGGTAGTCAACAAGGTGAGTCCCATGTACGGAGTCCCCTTTACTGGATTTGCACCGCTCAATGCACATCCCGTTTGTACAGGACAAATCGTTTGATTTCAAAGTTCCTGGTCTATTGATCATTGATACGCCCGGGCACGAATCTTTCACCAATCTGCGATCCCGAGGTAGTTCTCTGTGTAACATTGCCATTCTGGTTGTCGATATCACCGTAGGTCTTTTCCCTTGCCTGAAGCTAGAAGACAACGGTAACGAGCGGTTCATTTGTTGTTGTCGTGACAGCACGGTCTTGAGCCTCAAACCCTCGAATCTATTCGTCTTCTCAAGGAAAGAAAGACTCCCTTCATCGTCGCCTTGAACAAGATCGATCGATGTTACGGCTGGAAGGAGATTCCCAACGGTGCTTTCCGAGACACTTACGCTCAACAGAGTGAAGGCACCAAACGAGAATTCGAAAACCGTCTCAAAGCCACCAAGCTCGCTTTTGCTGAACAGGGTTTCAACTCTGAGTTGTTTGACGAAAACACCGACCTCGGTCGAACTGTTTCCCTCGTGCCCACATCCGCCATCACGGGTGAAGGTATTCCCGACATGATCATGCTGTTGGTGAAACTGACGCAGCAACGTATGACGGAACGACTGATGTACCTGTCCGAACTCGAATGTACGGTTCTCGAAGTCAAAGTCATTGAAGGGTTGGGTACGACCATCGATGTCGTCTTGTCCAACGGTGTCATGCGTGAGGGCGATCGTATCGTCCTGTGCGGGATGGATGGAGCGATTGCGACAAACGTTCGAGCCTTGCTAACCCCGCAGCCGTTACGTGAGCTTCGAGTCAAGGTAAGCCGCTAAAAATATTACGTATCTTTGGACTCTTAACCAACTGCTGTACATCGCTCGCAGTCCCAGTACGTCCACCACAAGGAAGTCAAGGCGGCCTTGGGTATCAAGATTGCCGCTCCTGGGTTGGAAAAGGCTGTTGCAGGGTCCCGATTGTTTGTCGTGGGTCCGGATGACGATGAGGATGACCTCATGGCAGAAGTCGAGTCTGACTTGAAGGGTTTGGGCGAGTTCCTTGACCCGAGTGGCCGTGGTGTCTATGTGCAAGCTTCAACACTTGGTTCATTGGAGGCGTTGCTCGAATTCTTGAGGACCAGCAAGATCCCTGTGGGAGCCATCAACATTGGTCCCGTGTACAGAAAGGATATTATGAAGTGTGCAGCCATGCTGGAAAAGGCACCAGAATATGCGGTCGTTCTGTGTTTCGATGTTGGCGTTGACAAGGATGCCAAGGCAATGGCGGAAGAACTCAACGTCAAGGTCTTTGAAGGTGCGTCTGACAATCTCTTGTGGGAGCAGCCGCTTGTCTGCCAAGTCTAATTTTGAAATGCTGTCTATACCTTTTTCAGCTCAAATTATCTACCACTTGTTTGATGCGTTCACGGCCTACATGAACGAGGTCCTGGAAGCTCGACGAAAGGATGCGGCTCCCAACGCTGTGTGGCCCTGTCGGTTGAAGACCCTCCGACCGTTTGCCAAGCGTGATCCCATCGTGCTGGGAGTGGACATCATCGAGGGTTCTTTGCGTGTTGGCACGCCCATTTGTGTCGTTAAATTGAACAAGGAGACTGGCAAGAAGGATATCATTCCTCTTGGGAAAATGCAAGTCCCCTCATCCTTCTGTCTATATGGTCGCCACGTCGTATACGTCTTCACGTGCTGATTGGTGGCCTTGATTTTCTTTCTGTCTTGCCTGTTGAACACAGTACGTCGATTGAGATCAACCATGTCAACAAGGATATCGTCAAGAAGGCGCAAATCGGTGCTGGTGCAGCGATCAAGATTGAACATGCTGTGTATCAGTCAGCAAAAGCTTTCGGTCGACAGTGGGTCCCCTCTTTCCAACAACGACGGCAACGACGATGTGCTATGCTAACAAGCGGTGCTCTTGTCATACAGTTTCGATGAAAAGGATGAACTCATTTCACACATTACGCGGCAAAGTATCGATGTTCTTAGTAAGTCATTGGTAGCAATTTCGATACCCTCGTGCGCGTCGTGTCTAATACGATGTTATTCGTTCGCCCTTTACAGAAAACACCTTCCGTAATGAAGTTGAAATGTCCGACTGGGCATTGATCAAGCAATTGAAAACCCGATTGGATATTGCCTAGATGGTTGGCTGTTGTCCAGGTGCAGTGACGCACTACCATTTACAAGGCGTCTTGCATGGGCGCGCAGAGTCGATCCATGATCGATCTCCGTTGCGATTTGCCGGCGTCTGGTCGGCCGCTCGCCGTTTTGTATCTCTTAGGCATAATGGAATGATTCCGATAGGTATATTTCTTGTATCAGGTCAGCGACGGGTTCGCACGGACGGCAACTGTCAAAGGAGGCGTTCAAGCGATACAGTAATGAACAAAGGGTCTCGCGCGGGATCGCTATTCTTGCATGTCTATAGTTGCATGAAGCGCGATGGTACAACGGCTTGCAACGCGCTCATCAGCGGGGATGTATACTGCACGGGACGAGGAATAGCGCTCTCTGTCATGGAGCGCATAGGAGTACTGTTCGGAGAAGGGAAAAACTTCGTGGTCAATTCACAACGTCTGTCATACATGAACTCCCCTGGCACACGTCTATCGATCATGCGCTTGAACTTACGTGGAGAACGTCCTTCTGTCAACTCTGTTCAGTTTTCTTGCCGTTCGGGCGTTGGTTTGGGTATTTTGACCCCGGACAGGAAGACCGGCAGCGTGCCTGGACGAAGGTGTGAGATTGTTCAGGACTGTACCGAGGGAGGGGAGGGAGCGACCCGCGCCAACTTACCTTCTTCCTTTATAAGTCCCGATTGTTCGCATATGCGCAATATCGCTCTGAACAGCCCTTCGAAGATCCGTTTCAATCTTCAAATTCTGCAACGGGTCTTCCCCATCCGCGCGTGCCTTTCCCTTGCTCGTGCGCGGAGACGGAAAGGCGGACCAATCCCCATGTGGCGTGGCTCCAGGCGGGCAAACGGGAGTAGGCGCCGGGACGGGGGTGTTGGAGGGCGATGAGAGGAAGGCCGAGAGTGCGGTGACTTGTGGTTCTGTGAGGGACGAGACGAGTGCTTGTTCGTGGATTTGAAGACGAGCTAGGATCCGGGAAGAGGTGTGGTGGGAGATGCCATGGAACGAGGTTAACGCGACCTGTGGAGGGGGAGGAGGGGAGTTAGCCGCGCGATGACGGGGTTTTCCCGTGCGGAAGACCCACGCGGACGAGCTTGTGGTCCGGGAGGTTGTGTCCGAGGAGATGCATGATGGGCAGGGCTGGGGCGGGCAGGGCAGGGCGGAGGAAGGAAGGAAGAGGTGCTGCGATGATATTCCCTTCAGAGCACGGGGGATGCGATCGAGTCACGTGACCGGCCCGCCGAAAGCCAACCCGCTCAAAGTCGTCGACTCGCGAGCCAGACACACAACCAGGCACTTGCTCCCCAGCCACCATGTCCCTCTCCAGATCTCTTGTCCCAGCAGCAGCGCCTGTCATCGTCGACACACTCAGAGCCGGCCCTCTGACGTGGAAGGAGCTGTGGAAGCAGTGCACGTCCAATGCCGCCGTCGTCCGACCAGCTTCGGCGGACTCGACCACCCTCACGCCTCTGCAACGGTCGTTTCAGTCCAAGTCGTATGTATCAGCGCCCTTTACAACCTTCATTGCTCGGGGCTGACCTCTCCTCCACCTCTCACCAACCAGCAACTTGAAAAAGCGTATCCTGCCAGTGCTGCTAGCGCAAGGACTGATTGAACGACATGCCATCACATCCCAAGGCAAGCTCTCGGATCCCACGGAACGTGCACAGCATCTTGTCGACAAGACTCTTCATCGGCGCCCCGGAGCGTCGTCGTCGGGGCACACAAACACCGCTGGGGCTCGGGCTGCGCCAGTAAGATCATCTGCCACTGCCTCTTCTAGCAGCAGCAGCAGCAGGCACACGACCGAATTCGTTTGGGCGCTGCCGCACGCCCTACTCGACCAAGGAACACAACACCCGGCCCTTCGAAACCCGGCCATGACCGCACGACTCGCCCAGCATTTGGACGCGCTCACCACCGGCCGGGAAACGGTGATCGAGTTGTCGGCAAAGGTCCGGGCGATGCGTGCGGCGGAAAAGATCGAACTCGAGGCGAGCAAGAGGTATCGTGTTCCGACTCTGCAGGCGTCATGGGAACGTCCTGTAGGCACCGTGGTGTCCGCTGCCGGCAGCAGTAACGGTGCACAATGGGTGACGAGTCGCGGAGAGAAGAGACACTTGAATAAAAGGAGAGCCTTGTCGAGGGTTGGAAAGGAGAGGAAGGTGCAGACTTGGTGGGATGCGTTGGAGCGGGCAAAGGTTCAAGGCGGGAAGGAAGCTCTGGCATAGTTCACATGTTCCATGTACTGTATCTCTGCCGCTGCTTCATGCCATGTTACACTCTGGCGATTCACACTAGATATGTGAAACCCTAACCCTGCATGTCGTCCGACAGCGACCCTTCCGGAGCTGGTGCCACATCCGGGACAGATCCTTTTGCATACTTCTTCTTGGCCTTTTTCTGCTTGTTGGCCTTTCTCCTCTGCACCTTTTCAATCCGGAGATCATTCTTTGATTCACCCGGATTGAGCAACTGATCAATCTGGGGCACACGGAAGGAAATTATCGTTAATCTTCCTTGTGACGTCGTCGACAAACCCATAGTACATCCGTTGCCCAAGCGGGGAGCGAGGAGCTCGTCTTGTTCACATACCTTCTCTTGAAGCAGTCGCCTCGCCAGCTTTCTGTTTTGAGATTGGGATCGTGTCTCATGGCAAAAAACGCGCAGTCCGGTAGGTCGATGGATCAAAGATACCTAGAAAGAGGAAAAAAGGGGGTTTCCACAGGAGTCAGGACTAAACCACCCGTTTCTTCACGCTTTTGTTCATGGAGGGCGGCTCACAGCGTTGCTTGTTTTGTTGGTTGCTAAATACATCAATGGAGGGAAACGCGTTATCAGCATATCCGTCGTCTGCGTGTCGGAAAGGTAAAAAATCCCCAATCCTATAGGGAGAACACGGTACCTTGTCCGCCGGGACCACTTCCTGCAGCACACAGTCAGGCGAGTCAGTCAATAAATCAGCTCGCTCTTCATCGCTGTCCGGGACGGCAGAACCAAATGACAACGGTTGAGCATGCAAAAAGCAGCTATACCTCTAACAAATTGCTCTTCGAGATCCTCCTCCAGGAGCTGTGGGGCTTGACGTCGAGACAATGCCTTGTTGATCTTCTTGATGGACGTCGTCGTCGTCGTTGGTTTTTTGGCTTTCGCGTGACTACTGCTCGGCGACGTCCCGGTATTGCAGCCGTCGCTTATCGCTGGTTGATGTTGCTGCTGTTTATTCACATCGTCATCGTGAGGACGACCAGCAGCACGGATGTACGATCTAGAAGATCCGAGGTCGAGGTGGTGCAGGAAGGGTGAGAGCGCGTACGATCGAGGTAATGGACGACGAGCTATCCCGGCCGTATGTCGAAGAAGACGGGGGGATGGTAACAGATGGGATACAAGGCTCTGCATCGCTTGCCACTGACGTCGGGGGGAATCCTGGCATGATGGAAACGAGAGAAACAAAACAGTGGATCCATCGAGGGGACCGATTGCCCATGTATGATTCGTCATTTTGGCGGTGTGCTATTTGTAACTTTATACAACCCTATATACCGCCACTCCTCAGTCACGCATCCTTTCCATCAAATATCATATCCACATCGCAGTCTATCCCCGTCAGCAGCTCCGCGCGATTTAAAGCATCCAGCCCATCCATGTGGCTCTTGACGTGGCCTGTATCGTCCTCGCCGGTATCCGCTCCAAGCAGGGCACGATTGACGCAGGTGCTCAGCGTACTGTCTCTGCGTCCTTTTCGACCTGAACGAGGAGTTGCAGCACCAGCTGTTGCCGTTTCATCATTAGGCTTTCGTTTGCCACGCGTACTGCTTGAAGTCGAGGCGCTGTTGCCGGTAGCCTTTCGTCCTCTTTTAGATACTGAAGGACCTTCTACTTGACTTTCTGCCATGCCGGGCTCCTCCGGAGTGTTCTGTGTTGATCCAGCCTTGTCTTGTTCTGCGATTTCTTGTTCCATCGCTATGCCTGTAGGAACTTCATCCTCGTCTTCGTCTTCAAACGCATAGTCGAGTAATTCATCCAGCTGTTCATCCGGGCCGAATCCCGCAATATTGCGACAAGATCGAATCGCCTCCTTTAGAATATCGATATAGTTGTCCCTTCGTTCAACCTTTCCATGTAGCCTCCCGATATACTCGTTGGAATATTTGAGAAGAGCCACTTTGCTGACCGCTTTGTTGGGATTACTGTCAGGCACCAGCGATGACTTCGGAAGCAACCGTGGTGCCGAGCTACCAGGAATAGGTTCGCCGGTCTCTGGATCTAGCGCTTCAGCGTTGATCGGAGGGAGTAACAGGCGCAATTCATCGAATCCCGCTTTGAGTGAGTCTCGTCTCCGCTGTTCCGCCTGTTTGTGCGATGACTTGCGGACTTCAGGCGGGATGTTGGCTTCATTAGTCGCTTTATTGTTTTTGCCGTTCTTTGTAGCCTGTAACAACGGTGACGCCTTTGTTGTCGGTCTGAATGCAGTCGTTTTGGCTGCAAGACAAAGCGGAATGTGTAAGGGAAAGAACCAAGATCGTCACGGGTAATTCTCTCACCTCCAGGCTTGATGGCCCTCAAGCGTTCTAATGCACCAGCAGATATCAGTCTGCTCTGTCCTGCAGATGCTTGGTGCTTTGTTATACTGCCAACGCCCATCGCTGAGCCGAGATCCGGTAATGTCGCCTGCTCAGCTCTGGGTGTTTGACTTTGGCATTGACTCGAGTTCCTGGTTCGACCGGACAATACGGACTCTTGTATCGCCCTTGGTGTGGCGACGGATTCTTGTAGAACTGGAAGACTACCAGCTGCGCCTATTTGCATCAACGCAGCTGGCGTAATGGGCGCGAATTTGCTCGAGCCGCCCTCGTTCCGCTGTCGAGGGGGCGGCGGCGGCGGCATCAGAATCGTCGAGAGATCCACCGGGGAAAGGGATCCAGAACCAGTGGAGCCATTCGATACACGGTCAACCAAGTGACTGCCGGGCATAATGGCCGGAGAACAAGTGTTTCCATTCGTCGCGGCAACCAGCGGAGAGGAGGAGACAGAATTACCGCTGCCCAGGTTTGATCGTCCAGATCGTTGCGACGGTTTGATCATCGGTGAAGGTCGGGTTTTTCCGTTTCCGGAGCGATGTGGCCCAAGTGCAGGGGATCTGGTGGAAGCCGGACGAGAGCTCATTTGACGGGAATGCACCTGGTTTTCCATATGTCCGTCTAGTTGCGACTGTAAAGCAATTTCTATTGGCTTTCGGTGAACGGGTGAAGGCATTGATACATCGCTAGTTTGGCTGCTTGGGGTTGTAGCATTATCGCTCAAAAGTTTTGCCCATTCGGTGAGATAAGCCTGATCATTAGCATCCACATTCATGAACGTCTGAGCGTGATGGGTACCTTGCGGCAACAACGCCGGAGAGACCGTAGCTGACTCGGCAATAGGCAGGGGCGGGTATTGGGGAAGGTGATCTGCGTGTACGGGGGCAGACGATGTGGCGATCGACAAGCTTGTGCGATGACGTTTACGGGCAGGCACACCATGCTGGACAGGAACGAGCGCAGGAGATCCTAATGGCGAGAAAAACTCCTGTGTATTGCTGTTTGCCGGTGACGGTCCTTGGAGTGGTGTCCCCGTTGTCAACGAGAGTGCACTGCCGAAATTATTGTGCATTTGCGGCTGAACCATTGGAGAGACATAAGGTTCCATTTGATGTGCACCTTGGTGATGGGAATGCCGCTGTTGTGATTGATGATGTGCCTGATGTTGCTGTTGATGTGGCTGTGACTGTTGAGGTTGGGGTTGAGGTTGGGGTTGAGGTTGAGGTTGCTGTCGGGGTTGCTGTTGATGGTAAGGCATTTGAGATTGCGGATTTTGATGTTGCTGTTGTCGCTGCTGGTGTTGGAGCTCGTCTAATTGACGCTGAAGATTCATTTGCTGCATCTGGATTGATTCAAGTCGTCTTTGGGTATCCGTTGACGTTGATGGCTGTCCATGAGAATGGGGGGTATTTGGTTCTGTTCCGAAGTGGGGGGAGGTATTGAGAGACTCTCCGTGATGTGTGATTGCAGGAGACAAGAGGGGAGTAAAGAGTATCTACCGCAGAGAGTCAGAATAGAGTCAGAAGGGAAGGATGTCACAACGCCATTCGGTTGGCAGAACACTCAAAACTCACATCACCCCTCTCGTTCATCGAGTACTCCCCGGCGATATTACCGGCTTCAAAGCCAGTCCCCAATGGAAGAGGACTGACCAATTCAGTGTGCATGTTGGGTATCATTTCCCCACTTTGAGCTGTTTACCAGAGATATCATGAGTAGGAAATTTTGGCGGTTTCGCTGTTACCGCCACTTACCAGGGGTTGGCATCGCACTTGACCCAAGAGAAGATGTAAAGCTGTAAGGCTTCATTGCGCTCTCCGACACATTGTGTGTATCGAACGAAACTCTTTTCTTCACCTCGTTGTAATCGACGATTCCTTTGCTGGTCCAATACCCCGAAGACGAATCGGGATGCGACGGCGAGGTGTGATAAAGATTGACCGGTTGCTGATTTTGACTCGCCTTCCGACCGTTTAACTGGGCGAATATGGCAGGTGACTGCATATGAAATTGAGCAAGCTATTGATATCGACCGGAAATAAAAGGAACATCCGCGAAAGGATAAGTTTGAATCAATTGAGCGTTACATGGAAGTGGGCTTTCTGACGCTGTCACTGACCTGTTCGTGCAGCTCCTGACTACCAGCAGGCATAGCTGGATGAGGAGCACTTTCCAACAGATTCCCAGATGTTTTGCCACTCCAAGTTGCTGTAGAAGGTATTACAGCGTTTGCTGTAATGTCATTTTGGTGCAGGGTATTCTCCGTTGGTCTGCTGGTGTCCGAGAGGTCACGCTTTTGTTGCTCCTCGTCTTCGCCTAGCATCCCTAGGTTGATCCCCGTAGAAGCCAATATCCCATCCGAAGCAAAGCTGGAGAGGTCAAAGTCGAAAAAGTCCATGGGTAGTTGGTGCGGATCGCCATTGGCGGCATCTCCTTCAGCCATAATACTTGGCGGTAACTCGCTGATAGGCGTCGCCAAGCGGGAGGAAGACGCCGTAGACGCTGTCATATTGTTGGAGATCAAGAATGCTCTTGAACTCATGAGCGTTGGCACGTCGTGGATGTCGCCCGTCAAGTACAAAGACTCATTTCCGTTGGGCGCAGACCCGCTATCCCGTTGCCGCAATCGGTCGGAGCCGTGCAAGATGGATGGTGACTGCCGTATGTCCATCCTCCAGCCTTTTCTGGTGTTTTTTCTGAATAGCTTTCTGAATGCCTACTGTTCACCGGACACAGCAGCCAATCTTTACGAAGCCCGTAGAGAGCTTTGTAGGATACCGAACCTGAACTTCCCTGTTGTCCAGGGCGACGAAGCCGCGGATTCCTAATTTATGGGGCTTGACGGACTTTACAAAAATCTCGAGCAGGAATACGGAAACAAAGCTCTGCCATGGATATTATGATGCTTCTCAGCCTCGTATCTCGTATATAGTTGTCTATAGAAAACGGTCTTCTTTCGAGACACTGCGGATGCCTTGCGATGAACAAAAATCAGAGAGTCAGACCGCCCAATAATGAGTTTCTGCGGGCGGTCCGCAACATGCGCGCCAATCACGTCGCAAGAGCTAGCTACCGAATACAATGTTCTTCCTCGGTGTCCATGTTCGGCCATCTAGCACCGGGTGGTCACACGGACACAAGTCCGTATAGGCTGAGGCGTGTCTCAGACCTTTCTTTTGAAAGTCGCCTAAACCCATAAGCTATCTTCTGCAACAACCGAGGCTCAACCGACACAGGTCATCAAGCTCGTCACCAGCTGGGCCACCACAGTTTGATTTCCATTCCTCCAGCTTTCTCGTCGGTACATGTTATTTTTGCGAGTTCTCCCGCATTTTTCATCTTGCGACTATGCGATGTTTTTCACCAGCAGTCGCTGAAAGGTTCGTAAGACTCGACTTTTTCCTTCTACAAGTATCATCGACCTAGTGTTCGGGACAACTTCCAGGATCGACGAGAATAAACTAACTAGACGGAGCATTCTTTGGACGGTGAACGGAGGAATCTTCGACAGCAGCTCGTTCAATGCGCTTCAATCGCTGTTCGAGGCTTTAGATTTATCGGCTCTGTTTCTTTTTTTCGAAGGCTTGTTTCCCGAGTTACGCCCCGGATTGATTTGAGTCTGTACCACCTGCGCCCACATAGCAAACGCAAGTGAGCTCGTCGGAAGAGCTGGAAGCTCGGCTAGCGGCTCTGTAGAAGCTGCTGAGCCAGCTGCTCCACGCCTTCACATGTATACTCTGTTGTAGCGAAGCGCCTTTTCCAACAAAAAAAAAAAAAACAAAAAAAAAACGATTACCTTGCATGAAGCCTCTTTAGCAGTTAGCAGGATAGCAGCGCTAGAAACCGCGCCGGTTCGCATATCAAAGTCCAACTTTGAGTGAATAATATAGCCTTGGACATGCTCATGAATATCAGCAACAGCCGAGGAGCTAGCTGTAAAACCGAACGAGACACCCTACCAAGCTGCGTAGCCTAGCATGCAGCTCTGCTGCTACTGCATGCCAGACGGCGTAGGTTTGCTGTTCGGGTATCCTCTGCTCCTTGCAGTGCTGTGAATAAGTCTTAAGAGACAAGCTCACGTCGGATTGTTGCCCATCATATTTGCATGCATCACCTTCCCGCAAAGGGGGGTCGATACCCATACATATTTCTGCTGCAGAGTGAGAAAACGGCCGACCTCTCTTATGTGAAACGAAGAGATCAACTTTGACACGACTTGTCCATCTCTATGCTGATAGGCACAGAAGGCTGTTGCGACGCCAGACGCCCTAGATGGTTCGGGAATGCTGTTGGCAGAAGATGCAGGAGAACTCCAACGTCTCCTCAGATCTTCTGTTCATGTGAAGGCCTGTAGAAATATTTCTGTTTGCGTTTGCGTTTGTGGTTGCGGTTGACATCATTTTCGAGGAACTACAATCGCGAAGTCTTGCTTGCTAGATTCGGGTTTATGTGCTGAATGGAGCAGTAAATTATGATGTTGTCCATACATAGGACTTTATCTAATCAACGGCGTACAGGTCCCAACACGCGAGGGCTATGTAATCTTATCACTGCAACCCTGAATCCAGGTAGCGTCTCGTAGAGGTCGGAGACAGCCTGAGAATCTAACGATGTACTGACATTAGTGGTCCATCCAAAGTCAGTAGCTCAAGGCTTAGGTTCAATTTGATTATGGATGGTCGCGCGACCCATACCTCGACCTAACAACACACAGTTAACTGAGTCTCATGATGGGGTTTCGGGCTTCCTTGAGGTTGACTGCCCGATAGACCCTTTCATGCTCTACAGCGTTCTGGACGTGGCCAATCAGCTGTTATCGCCGTTGCCTTCACCGTTCGCTCAGCTTTCTTACTGTCGCAAGTCCGTTCCGCGACTGAGCGATACGCGTGCGAGCCATACTCCGGAATTGTTCCAATTTCTCTGTGAATCTCTCAGCTATCTTTTCACCCTGTCAAGCCGAGGATCTCCGACACGTATGGCCGCCGTCCAAACGCAGCAGCAATGTTACGTATCAAGACGCCTGGCCCAACCACCGGGCATGCCTTAGGCGCAAATGCCGAGCGCAGCGCGATTCCATGCACGTGCGTCTTGACAATTGTCTTCCCGGAGAATTCAAGGCCGAGGTCTAAGTGGCTGTTTGGGTAATATTGATACAACTTGGTAACATTATGCCTGATATTGCTGTGAGACGTGCCGTAAGACGAGATCGAGTACCTTTTCGCTATCCGTGTGTGAAACAAGCGGAGACATTTCATAACCTTAATTCCCATCGTCGTCGTCGTCGTCGAGGGTGGCATGTCGATGATGCGGGCGGAAGAGATCTGTATTGACCAGGTAAACCACGTTAGCAAAACCTTATCGCTATTGATAACTCGTGCTTTCTCCGAGAAGGGCGATGTATAGTCGGAATAGAAGGAAACCTACCGATCATGTCGTTGAGCGTGAGTTTCATGTTCTTGGTACCCTGGCCTGATAAGGCTGCGGCTGCTAGTTCCCGCTTCGCGTTTTGTAGCTGTTATAGTCATCGATGAGAATAAGCTCGGTTTTGGATTCAACCTCATCTATAAGATACTCACCGTTAGTATACGGTCTTCAACGCTTTCATGAATCGTCAGCTTGAAGATATTGACGTCCAGCTTTTGCCCAAGACTAGAGTTTCGTGACGGAATGAATTAGAATGCAGTCATCTCGAGGAGCCAAGGTCCGAACACCTACCGATGTGCTCGGTCAAACGCTTGATCCTCCAATCTATTTGAAATCACGTTAGTTCCTGCCGTGCCAGTAAATGATTTCACACAAGTTGCGCTCACGCTGGGTTCCTAAATCAAAGGGCAAGCACGCAATCCAGTTTATTCAAGACATTACTGCACGTATCTCAAGTTGACATGCTTACCACCACAGGTCTAACAAGATAACATTATTGCAGCAAGTCAAGTTCAATCCTGTGCTACCAGCCTTGAAGGAAATCAGAATGACCTTCACGCGAGGGTCGGTCTTGATAGCCTCGAGGGCGATTTGCCGCTTGTCATTAGGCATAGATCCGTCATCTGACAAGGGTATAGACGTTAAGCTTCGCTGCTACATTCGTCAGGTAAGGTCAGGGCTTACACCTAACGTATTTTATTCCTTCTCGCCTCAAAAATGGTTCAATCAGATTCAAGAATGATGTGAACTGACGTAAGGGGTGAGAGTCAGTCAGTCAACATTCGCCTTGAATTAGCGCAGCAGTGGTCTTACCTGTGAAAATATAATCGTCTTCTCTTGGCCATTTGATCTAGTGTCTACGGATTGCAGCAATTTTAACATCATGCGTATCTTAGCGCTAGCAGGCGGTAGGCCTGACGAATCATAGTCTTCGGACTGTGCCCTGGCTCTTCTGGCAATGGGTTCACATTCACGACAATGTCGCTGCTTCGGGTCCAATAGCCTATAGGTAAAGCTTTTCAGACTCAGTTCGTTGGGAGGTAAAATAGAACCAACAGTACTCACGGGGTAAAACACATGTCACATTTGGCTTGTTTGGCCCCTTCCAAGCCTATACCCCCAAAGAGAGCTGCAAGATCGTCTGCCTCCTGATCGTCATTTTTGGGGCTGCCTCTGAGGTCAATAGCATCTTTGTCTTGGTCCAAAGAGGCCGTCACCAATGCGGGATGACAGCAAGCTAAGTAGGTAATAAACTGTCAAATTAGGGTTCATCTAGCAGCTTCTCGCGGTGACCTGCCTTGACGTAATCTCAGCAACATGGTCAGCATCGAGGTATAATTTGACAAAGCGGTGCCTGCTTTGAGAAACTACAATATTCGGTATATAGCTCAGCTGAAAAGGGGAATGTTGTCATGGCTCCAAGGCTTACCTTGTTGAATGTCAGCTCTTGCTTTTGCTCGAATGCATCGTAGAAGTCCCTTTCCGCTGGATCAAAGAAACACTGCACAACCTCGACTTTTCGGGCGGGAAGGTTGAGAATTGGTTTTCCATCTATCCCATCAAGGAAACCGAGGCATCAGAGCACATTAATATCGTAAAAGGCTGCCCAACCTACCGATAGTGGCATCCTTGGTCCTTCGCAGCATAATTGCTTTCAGAACGGCCTGTACGGGGAAGAAGGCATATAGTGGCACGAACCATATGAAAGTCAGAGCGAAAGACTTACGTGCAGTCGCTTCATGGCCAGCTTAGTGCGGCCCTCCTTGACTGGCGCAAGAATACGCTCTCTAAAGAGTTGCCAGTCATCCAGTGGTCGCGCACGGAGAAATTGAAAAAGCGAAAACAACTCTTCCACATTATTCTAAGATGGCAAAGGTCAGCCCATGGCAACCTTGGGAACGTATTGTCAGGACGCACTTGAATTGGTGTACTATAAAAATGAACGCCGGTCTTTTTCAGTGCCCAATTCCCTATTCTTTAGGATATCTGCTCGACTTACCCAGTTAAGCACCATCGATATTTGGCTTGCAGAGCAACCGCGGCTTTAGCTGCCTTCGTATTTCGGTTCTTGATATTCTGCGCTTCATCTGCAATGTTCAAGGTACATCAGAATCAGAGCGTCAGCTCCCTACTGCCTGTTGTACCTACCAATCACGATTCGTAGCCATTTGACACCGAACAGAGCGGAGGGTCCTCCCACTTTCTTGGCACCTTTCTTTGTGGTCTTCTTCGCAGTCTTGCCAAATCGATCTCCGTCAGAATCGTCCTCACTTGTCGATAAGGAACCAGTCTTATCCGAGGACCGTGAGGCGGCAAGGCTTGTCTTGGCTCCATGTTCGGAAGCCAGAGTCTGGAACGTTGTGATCTTGGATAGATAAAATCTGAGTCGCCTGCGAATTACAGAATTGAACGATCCAGAACTCACAACAACATCGAATTTCTCGAGTTTGGCAGGCTCTTTGTACCATAATTTTTGTCAGTCAGTAGCGTACCGGCAACAGGCTGACCTACTTACCTCTAGTACGATGCGGTCCGTGATGAGTAGAAACTTTCAGTCGACCTGGCGCGGTTTTCGTCTTGGCTTCCTTAGCCCACTGCTCCATGACGGCCCTAGGGATTGTGACACTGTTACACGAGAGCATTGATATCCTCGACATGCTTGTACGACTCACAATGGCGCAACAATCCTGTTCCAGCGTTCCGGTGCAAGGACTGAATTAGTGGAGCGTAACTTTTCGGCTCATGAATAAGTATAACTCACAATGTACCGCCTTTGTAACCTGCTTTAATTTCGGACGGGGTGGCAATACCTTCCACTATCCGAGCTAGTGCTTGCACTGTCTTTCCCAATCCCATATCCTAGATTAATTCCGAACGGTTAGCGACTTTGACAGGAAGCATGGGAGAGGAGACACCAACATCGGCAAGAATCCCGCCATATCTCCTATTACGCTCCCGTTGCCTCATCCACTTGACTCCTCTAACCTGATGAGGCATCAATCTGATGCCTTTGGCAAATCCATCAATCATGTCCTCGCCTTCCTCCATTCCCTCGGTTTCTTCTTCCCCATCGCCAACTGCTCCAGAGAGCAATTCCCGCATATGCTCATCAGCCTCCGAATTGGGGACCCTGTCGTAGTCTCCTGCCTGATACTGCACATTTTCAAGCGCAGCGCCGAAATTCTCCGTCTCCTCATCGAGATCCGCAGCCGGAGCTTTATGGGTCAAGGCTGTGGAACCAAAGCTCCCTTTGGGCAAAAGGCGATTTGCAATATTTGGCGGCCAGTCTTGTCTTCCCAAAGGTGTTGGCTTATAAGAGAATGCGCCTTGTTTGGAGGATGAGGTCCCTGGTCTTGATGGAGACGGAAAGCCACCAGTAGCTGGCTTGATGTAGCTTTGATAGTCAGACCTGGCGTTTGACGCCGAGGGGGCCGGGCCGGGTGGGCGGAATGGAGCGTACGGGTCTCCCTTGGAAGTCGAGGTAAGCTTTGGTTGAGCCGCGGATTTGCCAACTTGAAACAGGTGAGGATCGTACGTCAAACGAGAATTGCCCCTAATACTGCTCGGTTTTGGCAAACTGCGAACCTCGCCGAAAAAGTCATCCGCTCCAGGTTGCGTTTTGCTGGGCTCAAGTGCAGCAGCAGGGCTACATGTATGTTGATAAGATTCATTAGGCCAAGGGGCAGGGAGAACATGGAGGATACTCACCTCTGCATGAGATCGATTACCTCCTGGCTCAATGGCGGTAACACATGAGGTTCATCGTCATCTGATTCCAGATCGATCACCTTGTGTGCTCTACCAGTAAATCCCCTGACCTTATTAATGACAGTGACAGGTTGCGTTTCGTCAGGTAAGGCTTGCAATCTAATCAAGCGGGATGAGCGAATTAGGCATCAGATTCTTGGGAGAAGCGGCTTACAAGGCTTCCATTTTTGAAGAAGTAAATTCAGTCATAACCTCCAACGAACCCGTTCTACTTCAGCACGTGCGGAGAGCGTAGGTCCTTGAGTACAGCCGAGGGTTTGTGCGTCAGCCTCAGGTGCTCTCTCTCTCAGTCACCCCCGTTCCAGATGCAGCTATTGCGAAAGTCTAGTTGATTCACCTTCTACCTTGATAGCTATTTATTTGATCTTGTTTTGAATGTCGGGAGCGTCATGATCGAAAGCCGGGCAGGTGCGCCCGGAACCGCCACTGGCTTGACACCATACAGTCAACCAGCTACAGTTTGTAGTAGAGTTCGACGAGCCCGCTGGTGTATTATGAATATGGATTCGCTATTATGAAGGAGTACAAGGAACAAGAGGCGAGGGATAAAAGGCAGTACTGAAGCCCACACCATGATTCAGTGATTTCACTCGTTCCCCTCCCACAAGCTCTACTCTGCTGCAGCTTTCGACGAGACGGCAAGAGGAAACTACTCCCTCGTACTAGAATGCTCCAAGCCATGAACGGGCGCGTACCGTCTTAGTACCGCTATAACGCTTTCAAAAGGCTACCATCGCTGATGAACGCTCAGACGCGTCTTGATTTCCATCCCGTGTCTTTCTGCTTCGTTGTATCCCGCGGAATGATGATTGCGTTCCAAAACGACGTCCTGCATCGGCGTGCCATCTTCTCCCGTCGCACACTCGGACAATGGCTTTGTCGGATGTTTTGGCGAGTTGTGGATACGCTCGAAGCTAGCAGACCAAACTTTATACACCTCGCACTCCAGCAATTCCCCGTTTGGTTGCCAGCGCATCCGTTGACTACCCGGTTCACGTGGCGATGGGCGAAGAATGATCCCGTTAATAACCACTCTTTCAACTCTTTCAGGCGATTCCGGTACCCATGCGCCTTTGCGACCCGGGTCCACATCAACTTTACGTTCAGCCGGAAGTACTCTTGAATGGAAAGGATGATCGTCTACATGGATGAGCGGGTCATAGAGCTTTCGATCCTGCCTGGTGTAGAGCTTGAACTCGAGGTACTCGAGATGCTCTAGACGGTGTGAGAAGCCTTCGAGATCTAGCAACACCTCCCCGGGAATCCCCACCCTTCCTCTAAGCAATTCAGATGAGTCTTCGTCTGCTTTGGTGCGAGAATCAATCCGACTGTTAGCGTCCAGTTTGACAATACGGCCCAGAATATTTCGTAGCCAAGGTCGACGGGCCTGCCGGCGGTCTTCTCTGTCCCTGCGGCAGCTGTCTCTAGAGTTGAAGCGAGGCCAGAACTCCGGTGTGATAGGCAGAGTCAAAGAACGGAGCTGTGGGGCCGCGCTGATTATGACCTTTGCCAGGAGATCCTGTTCAATCGGGCTCGAAATGAGCTTGGATGCTATGCTCCCACGGTAACAATCGAGTACCATCGAGAAACTTACCCATTGCACCAAAGTCAATACACCGCAAAACCCTTTGCACAGTATATCGACTTTGCGAAGGTTGCTAAGCGAACCAAAAGACTCGTCCATCGAACACTCACGCGCGCTGTTCAGTTTTCCCGAAGTCGTTCGTGGTTGGAAGATCGCAGACAACAGGGTTACAATCTCTACCGTAGGATCAACATGGTGAGTCTTCCAGTATTCGTAGTATGCCCCCGCCGTAAGATCTTTGACTGGGAGTTCCAGGTCGATCTCCAACCGAAGGTTTCTCAAGGCAGGGCAGCACGAGTGCAGCGTCTCGACAAGGTCGAATGTTTTGCTGAGAGAGAAAGGGTGGGAAGCGACGTCCAAGGTCGCTAAATTCGGGGCTTGTTGGAGGATACTCGTTTCGAGAGTAGATATCGCTCCGAACCCGCTGAATTCAAAGGTGGAAAGATGAGGGAAAGATGAAGCATGATTGAGATTTTGACGAGACTCATCTTGACGAACCCGAGGCAAATGAAACACCTTACGATACGGTGTCGAGAGATCTAGTTCTTTGTTGGTCGAGCCAGCATCAACACGCGCGTTTGCATTGCTATGTGGTAAAGGTTGAAATCGGAATCGTAGCGAGTAGAGATGTATGCTGATGATTGCAAGAAATATGGACACATTGTCTAAAGATGTGGGATCTGAAGGATAGAGATTCACTTGCAAATGGCTATGATGAAAAACATAAGATCAGGACCTGTCGTAGGAAAGGCAGAAACGGAACTTGGCTGACCGAACTCCTGATGCAAATGTATATTTCGTAGGTAACCTCAGGATTTCTTGGATTTTGGGCAGATCCAAAGTTATGGTATTCGACAACACCGGCCAGAAGATGCTCCGAAGTTCTTTACAAACGCAACTCATTGCGTGTAGAGTTTCCTTGCGGCGTTGCGGCATAGTGTGCCCACTGACTGCGTTCGGCGGTGAAGGGGTACGTCTGGCCATTAGATCTCTTTCAACACCCATATCGTTGGCGACAGATGCTGTTAATGAACCACCGTTCGGCACCAATCCTTCGACGCCGTGTCCCGCCATGCCGAAATAATCACCGTCAACAGTGGTAGTGTGAACATGCTCTCCCGCAACCGGTCCAAGGGGCGTGAAAGGCGCGCTGTTAGGCGTTAAGGTGGTAGGAAGCTCGAAAATGACGGAAGAAGGCTTTGACTCTTTGATGAGGGAGGAAGGAAGACGCTCTCGGTATAAAAGGGCGTCTGCGACGTTGCATAACTCTAGAAGCAGTTCTGCAGGTAGGGAGAGTAGGTTCACAGGCATTGCTCTCGGGGCGCGAAGGTGAGGAGGCGAGGGTATACAGGTGCCGAAGTAGTAGAGGGCGCTGTCTTTTGCGCTATACAAAACTGAAAACTCTCCGCTATCACCTACATAGGAGTTTTAAGCTGCTGCCATCAAGAGCTAAGCCACTTCAAACAATTACTCTGATCTGACGTGTCAGAGACACGCGGCTACTACCCGTCTGCTTACCGCGATAAGCGAAGGGTTATTACCTCCGGTTTATCCAAGCCTTTGTCCAGCGCTCAACATGCAAAAACTGAATTGGGACGTCTTATATAAACGTCCTTGACCTGAGTCGTCTCCTATGCTCTCATCACTATGATCATCGCTCCGAGAGACAGCTCTCACCGGATGACTTGCGCGACCTACAGCTAGGACCCAAATCTTTCAGCAATCACAGAAATGAACGACCTCGAAGCAGCAAAGCAAACGGAACCGTCCTTGGTTATCATCCCTCTCGACACCACATTCGAGCTTTTCCGAGTCTCTCCTTGTGATGCTGCCAGATTCATCGATACCCTCGATTCGCTATGCAGCCAGAGCCTTCGACAGTCCATTGAGCGTCCGCTCGCCCGGCCGGCTGATAACGATACTGCTGCCTTAACTACATACGAAAAAGCGTCGGGAAAAGGGTATGTGAGTATCACCAGGACGGAAGAAGAGATATCAATCTTGTTGGATACGAAGGTCGGGGACCGACTGAGGGAGAACCAGGACTGGGCGCAAGGATGCGTTGACGGTGTTATCCAGCATGAAGGGCCTTATGGATGTCTACGAGTTCGTGGGCCAATGCCATTACGTAAGTACATAGAGACCTCCGTTGGCCCATCGGCATCGCATTTGCTGATGACCCAATACATGCCACAGACTTGACCGGGATCGCCGCCAACTTTACCAAGACGTTGCAAAACCATGCTATCGCCGTCTTTTTAATCTCAACCTGGTATGTTTCCCCCGCGCCGGCTTCCGCAGCATATTGCGCAGGATGATCCACGCGCCTCAGTACGTATGCTTATGGAACGACTGCATGCAGGGACACCGATTGGATATTTGTCAAGCAGGACAAAGTCGTTGAAACGGGACAGGCATTGCAGAAAGACGGGTGGATTGTACTCTAGCTATCCACTGGGATCGGGATAGCGTACTGCCTCCATGTTTGTTCAGCTTATAAGACTCAATTGCGCAGTCTTGCAACCTTTGAAAGCCGGTGGCCATCTATCAGGAAACCAGCGATGTAACGCTAGAACCCTTGCTTGATCTGTGACGAAAGGGCAGCCTTTGCCCTTGATAGCGTTCAATCTTCATATCCAAATAGCGCCACACCGAGCATGGCTTGTGAGTGGCAGGGTGAACAGGAGAAGGGCAACAGGCTTATCGAAGAGGACTGAAACTTGGATGGTCAGCCACCATCGATCACTCTACATAGCTTTCCCTGTGCGGAACTTCGCAAGTCGAGAAAGCTGGCTGAGATGTTCAGACAGGTTCAGAACAAGCTAGGCGCTACAGCACTCTGAAGCGCAAGCAAGTGCGGGGTAGGCAACAAGCGCAACGCGAACACGTCCGCCAGCGTAGCTGCCAGCGTCGGAAGCTGCGTCGGAAGTACACGCGCGTCCTATTATTCTATTGACAGCTCATCTTTTGCTTGCAGCGTCCCCACAACAACCTTCAGTATATAGATTTTGGCCACCGTTCGCATCAGCAGGAACCGCCATATCTCGTTCTCCCTACCCCCTACTACTTCCTTCCATTCCTCCCCCACGTTCCTTACTTCCCATCATGTCTGTAAGTACCAGTCGTTTCCCGCTAATAATGCAATATCGATGGACTGTCCGAGTCCGGAACTTACACTTCTTGTGTTTCTGCTCCATAGGCTCACAAGACCGGTAAGCTCCTATCAAATCCCAAGTCCCTGTTCCTGCGCTGACATAACAACCCTTTCTTGCGGCCACCAGTTGGTTACAACAAGTTCGACTTTGACTCGACTGTCGAAACCGAAACTTTGCGAAGCTTGTACTTGGTATGTAACGAGAAGTCAAGGGCAGGATCGACGGATCATCTGATTGTTAACACTTGGTATGATTAGGCTCCCAAGGTCGTCAAGGGCAATGCTCCCCCCAACAGCATTGAGCGAGCGTAAGTATTTGAGATTCTCTGCCAGCGACCCCTTTTCCCGCAAGTACTAATTGTGTGGATGTGTTCTATACCAGATACGGTGCTCAGTCCACCTACAACGATGCTGACAACTCAATCTCTTACACCACCATGGCAAAGTTTCCCCCTGTCAAGCTCTTGCCCAACGCTGAGCGAAAGCGAATCCTTGTCACTGGTGGTGCCGGTTTCGTCGGTTCCCACTTGGTTGACCGATTGATGCTGCTCGGTCACGAAGTCACTGTCTTGGACAACTTTTTCACTGGTTCCCGAACCACTGTTTCTCACTGGGTGGGTCACCCCAACTTTGAAATGGTCCGACACGACGTTATCAACCCTTTCTTGATCGAAGTTGACCGTGAGTCGATTTGCGCTCGCTGAGCTTTGTTTCGCACCGAAAACCTAATTCTCTCTCCTCCGCCCCCTTAGAAATCTACCACTTGGCCTGCCCGGCTTCTCCCCCTCACTATCAATACAACGCCGTCAAGACCATCAAGACCTCTTTCATGGGAACCTTGAACATGCTTGGTCTCGCTAAGCGAGTCAAGGCCCGATTCTTGATCACCTCTACCTCCGAGGTTTACGGTGACCCGGAAGTCCACCCTCAGACTGAAGAATACTGGGGTCACGTCAACCCCATCGGTATCCGAGCTTGTTACGATGAGGGTAAGCGAGTCGCCGAAACCTTGACCTACGGTTACCAGCGACAAGACGGTGTCGACGTTCGTGTCGCCCGAATCTTCAACACTTTCGGTCCCCGAATGAACCCTTACGATGGCCGAGTCGTGTCCAACTTCATCATTCAGGCCTTGAAGGGTGAAGACATGACCGTGTACGGTGACGGTTCCCAAACCCGATCTTTCCAATATGTGCACGACTTGGTCGATGGTTTGATCTTGTTGATGAACGGTCCTGAGACCCGACCTACCAACATTGGTTCTTCGCACGAATTCACCATCAAGGAATTCGCTGAACACGTCAAGGAAATCGTTGCCAAGGTTCAGAAGGAAGAAGGTACCTACAAGAAGACTGCCGAGATTATTTACAAGGACTTGCCCCAGGATGACCCCCAGCGACGACGAGCTGACACTACCCGAGCAGAGGAATCTCTCGGATGGAAATC
The DNA here is from genome assembly GCA_013461525.1 of Naganishia randhawae. NCBI lineage: Eukaryota > Fungi > Basidiomycota > Tremellomycetes > Filobasidiales > Filobasidiaceae > Naganishia > Naganishia randhawae. Next base: position 25,710 of record JABRPJ010000113.1, read on the forward strand.
TCGATGGACCGTTGCGTAAGTCCATTTTCCTTGAAGATGCTTCCTTCGCCAGTTGCTGACTGCATTCCGAGTTGCTTCCACTAACAGTGACGGTGTCGAGGAAATGGTTCGATACTACTCGGCTAAGATGCGAGCTGGTGAAATCTAAACCCTTCTCTTTTGAGATTCACCTTGCATCGAGTGGTCGCTGGACACTCCTCTTCCAACATTTTTGTACCGTTTCATTCATTAGAGCATCGCTTTGTCATACTAGATTCGTTGGGGTTGCCAAAAAAGGGTTGTCTTTTGGGTAAAATATGATACTCGCGACCGGGGCAATCATCGTTTGCAGTCCTTCCCCTGTCTCGGTGTTCAGAGAACCCCTTGTCATGAGCATCAAAGGTCGTGCAGTCTCGCCTCATAATGCTATCCTATTGCTCGTTGACTAACAGCCTTCAGCGACTAGCCATAGCAGCCATTAGGACATTTAATTATTGGTCGATATCTGGTGGACAGCTCATAACTACAGTTGGATTAGCGCGTGTCTTGATTGCCCAACAGTCCTTGTCTCTCCTCTTCGCTACCTGTTTCTGTCCTTGTACTTTGGCCCGTCATCTTGCGTCCCGCCTTCTTTGCAACTCTCCACACCGCCATCCCAGCTTGATCCCTCCACCTGTAAAACAACGGTTTCCTTGAGTCCAACCTGTCCATCCGAATTCGATGGGAGGCGTCTACAAGGGTAGACAGGGCAAAAACAAGCGTCGCGGACACGCAGAGAAAGGAAGAGGCAGCGATCATGAACATGATGATCATCTGAAGCATGGCTGCTTGAGTCACGCTTTTGCCTCCGATGATGGCACCCGTCATCATTCCCGGAATAGAGATTAGGCCAATGACGCTCATTTGGTTAATGGTGGGAAGCAGCGCGAGCTTGAGCGCCTCGACGGCAATAGGACGACATGCCTCGAAACGTGTTGCACCGAATGCGAGGTAGGTCTCAATCTTGTCCCGGTTATCACTGAGCAGAGATATGACGGAGGGGGCGCGTTAGCAAAACGATAAATGATCACTCGGTAGGGAGGCTACTTGCACGAATTCTTTCTGCACAGAATTCATCCCTACGCCAATGGCAGAAATCGCATTGCCTAAAATCATTCCAACGATTGGAACTGGACGCAAACGTGGGTTCTAGGCGTAAGCATGACAAAAGGGAGGAGATTCGACTACCCGCTGGTAGCCGGGAACCCACCGAATTGATCAGGCTGCCAAAAGGGGCGTTGATTCATGGCGAATTGCGATCCAATGATTGAAATTGGTATCGTAGCGGACAACATGGACAAAAGTACCAACGGGAACTGAGCGAAGCAAAAGGATGGCTGTGAGTATTTCTTCACCTGGTATCTTCCTTTAGCAAGGATAGAAGACTTGCCATGTTTGTGAACCGTCTTTTTGATTTATTGAACGTGGCCTCGATAGCACCAAGGAAGTTGAGAAGCGCTTTCTCAGTTGAGAATCACGTAGTGGAGGAAAGATGAAGTCTGGTTGCTCGGATTATCGGTAACACGGACGTGGACGTACCAGCGATCCCGAACACGCCAAATACATTTCCCGTCTCAAACACCTTCTCCAGGACCAGCCCCATAACACTCAGCTGCAGCACACATCTTCCAGCAGCGACCAGCAAAGACGAGGCGATCCCCAGCCCTAGCGTTACGGAGAGGACGGAGTCGAAGACGACAAAGAGGAGGGCGAGGGCGACATTGAGCGGGGTGAGCTCTGCGGATTGAGATGGCTGGTCCTGGGGCGCATTGAAAAGGGCGGTTCCATTTGAGGCGGTCAGAGATGAGAGCAGAAACGGGTCCATTGTAGCTTTTCGCTTTGCGGCTTGTCGTTGGGACTATCGGGACGCGAGGAATCTGGTAAAGTAGCGGGCACTGTGTGATCCACTTTGAAACGTTGCTGTCGTCATCAAGACGGCTGAACTTTCCGGCGGCCGGACAGCTCAGCCAGCCGAGGCGGACATTGTAAAAGCGCATCCTTACTTTGCTGCAGAGCCACAAGCGCATTGCTTCATATATAAACAACCCAGACCCATGATCCAGTCTGACCGCCCTATTTGGACTCTTTCCTCAAATTGTATACAGACGCCTTATTGTAAGGGAGCATTTTTTCGTTTGCTGTTACCCGTCTCTTTACCGAGCACGGGTACACAAACAACTAATACTCTTCGACAATCTTCCTTCTGCCGGTAGTTCTCAGAGCGAAACTTTTTCACCTCACTAGCTGGAGCCATCATTTTCTCAGAAGAGGGGGAGCGTGCCGGGAACGCTATTCCTGGCTTGCTCTTGTGGTGATGGTTCCTTTACCAGTGGGGTTACATGTTTATTATACGATATGCTCTTTGTTCTTTCAGCGATGGAAACCTGGATTGGCCCCTGGAAACGCCAACGTGCTTCTTGCTGCCCTTGATGCTCCATACTCTCAGTTGCACATTAGAGGACCTCCGGAGACTGGGTTGTGCGTCGATTGCACTGAAGAGCACAGGCCGCAAAGATAGCAACTGGAGAGAAGATCGATTATCGGACTTGACCGCGCTGATCAATTCGAGTTCCTTTCCTCCACCTATTTGATGACTGGGAATGAAGACGGCCATGCGTTATCGTCTCGATAAGATGTCGCTGATCTCCTGATAACTCCCGCTATATATCATTCCCGGCGCACATCACCTTGTGAATATCCTGCTCAATAACCCCATCTACGACAGGACGATCTCGCTCCCCATCGCTACCATGGACTCTGCATTTGCCATCGCCGATCAGGACAGGTACCGGGACCGTGCCGTCCATCTTCCCAACTCTATCGATCTCAGCCACCATCTCTCCACATTGGCCAAGAACCGTCAGAGCAGTGCGCTCAAGGACCTGTATCGCTATGCCGCCCGACCAGGGATGATTGCCCTTGCGGGAGGTCTTCCCAACCCAGAGACATTCCCATACCTCGAGATGTCCGCCGAGGTGTTCACCCCGGATGCGCTCAGCATTACGCCTGCTACCGCTGCCAATCGCTCACCTTCCGAGGCGCATGATGCAGCAAGTATGGTCAAGAAACCGACGTTCTTGTCCTGGTTGTTTGGAAAGAAGAATACGGAAACAATCACCATCCCGAAACCGCCTTCGAGCTCGTCACCACTGGATATCAACTTGACTACTCTCCTGCAATATTCTTCCGCTCAAGGCCATCCCGCCCTACAGGCGTTTATTAGGGAGTTTGTGGCAAAGGTCTACCAGCCTGGCTTTGGGGACTGGGAAGTTCTTCTTAACATTGGATCCACCATGGCATGGAGCCATGTCGTGTTTATGCTGCTGGAACCGGGAGATGGCGTCCTGTATGAGGAATGGTCTTACCCTGGTGCTATGAACACGGCCGATCCGCTCGGAAGTCACAAGGTCTCGTAAGTTGCGCTTGGCACTGATTAACGCGTAGGTGCTTGCTCATGGACTCTTTGAAATCAGCATCAAGGTTGACGGGGAAGGGCTCATTCCCGAAGATTTGAACAGGGTGCTGGAGGAATGGGACGAGGAGAAGCGAGGGTTCCGGCGACCCAGAGTTTTGTATACTGTACCGACGGGTCAGAACCCGACAGGTAGGCTTTCGTGGCGCTCCTTCAGCCTATCCCCTTCAGTACACTGTCCTGATGCCCGTTGATTGGTACAGGTGCCACCATGTTGGCTGCACGAAAGAAAATCATTTACGACATCTGCGTCAAATACGGTACGTATCCATTGGGATTGCCGGTGATTATTCTGCCATTGACCAACCATGCTTCATTCTCACAGACATCATCATTGTCGAAGATGAACCGTACTATGCGCTCTATGCCGATCCCTGGCAGTCTCAAAAACACCCCAAGCATATTGGCGCCCGCTATGCCGATGTTGAGCACCACAAGGACAGCAAAGACACGGATGAAGAGTTCTTGAAGAAGTTGCCGCCTAGTTATCTAAGGTTTGATTACCAAGGCCGTGTGATCCGGATGGACGTGAGTGTTTCGAGAGAGATGTGGGATTTTTCCGTATGCTAATCGTGATTCCGCACTTCATGCAGACGTTCTCGAAAACAATTGCGCCTGGTAGTAGGAACGCATCTTGAACCTCGGACACTCCCTTTGTATCACAGTGCTTACCTTCTGCACCTCTCTCAGGCTCGGCTGGTTCACTTGTTCTCCGTTGTTGTGAGTGTTACATTTTCACAGGTACTATTTTCCCCAAGAGCGTATGGCCTACAGCTCAAAGTGATTGTCCCTCAGCGCCGAGCGACTATTGCGAGCGACCGAGGCATCCACACAGGCTCCCAGTGGAATCGCGCAGGTTAGTGGGTCTCGCTGTGATACACGTGCTGTGCCTGTACGCTGAAACATCTGAAACGTTAGGCAATGGTCACAAAGCTGTTGGCCGAAACCTGGAAATACGATGGCTATATTCGATGGTTACGGGGCATCAAGGCCACCTACGCTATGCGTAGGGACTGGATGGTGAGTCACGTCAAGGACACCCACTCTGCATAGCAAAAGCTGATCTTATCAATCATCCGGCCGAAAAGTGTGATTTGTTCGAATCCGTTTTCCACCTAGAATTCGACCAAACCCTTGCGCTATCGCCATATATAAAATGGGTGACTGCGTACGAACGAACAGTGCTAGGAATGGGTGGCGCTATCATGGACGAAAAGAGGGGGTTCAAGTCCAAGAAGGCCATTGTCAGCTTCGTTCCGCCTACTGCAGGCATGTTCGTTTGGCTGGCTGTTCACTTGGAGAGCCACCCCCAATTTGCGCAGGTCAAGCAGGATGACGGAAAGGAGGGAGTGAACAAGATGCTTTATGAACTATGGACCGAATTGGCTGAGAACAATGTAGGTTCCTTCCACCCCCCCTTCAGGTAGGAAGACGCCCTGCTTATCTACCTCGTCATGTCACGCGAACTCTAGGTTCTTGTTTCACCCGGATACTTCTTCGACGCTCAACCAGGTGTACCTCATGAAGGGACCGAAAACTTTGGCTTCTTCCGTCTAAGTTTCTCTATGGCTTCCCATGAGCAGATGGAGTCGGCGATCAAGACCATATACAAGGTCTTTGTCAAGTTTTTCCAAGGCAAGTAGGGTTGTACGACAGGTCGTAGTCGTGTATATACACATACGCTTGTATCGACGTATATTTGGTGGACTTTATTCGAACATGCTTATTGGTAATCCATATACAAGCTAGGAATTGGCTGTTGGGGAACAGTCAACAATCACTATTCTCGCCGATTTCGAAAGCCATCCAACTCGAGACTCTTCTGTCCCAAACATCCTTCAGACACTGCAAAAACTTTATGCCTGGCGGCTGCGACTGGGTGGTTGTCTGGGTGAGGGACAATGACCTGGCCATTCGAGGGTGTTGTTGCCCAGTGCCCAGAGACGTGTACAAACATTTTTCCACGAGACAAAGCCTTCTATCTCAGGCAATACTTGTCCGCCTTTCTGCCCTGTGCGATACTCGGCACACCGCTGAGGGTGTTTTGGATTGACCAGGAATCGCTGGCAGGACTGTGCGCAACGCCGAAAGATCTTGGGGGTGGTGATCGTAAGCCGCTTCCTTGGCAAAGTGCCAATGTTGTCTCAGAGCACAGCGAGAAGGACACCTACAATCCAGCCACAACCTCATTTTCTAGTAGATAACATTGGAGAAAACGGAGAGAGAGAGAGAGAGAGAGAGAGAGAGAGAGAGAGAGAGAGAGAGAGAGCGTGCGCGGGTGTGTGTATTTGGGAATATTGGGAAGCGGGAGGCAGCATACAGCTGGGCACAGAAACCGTGACAAGTTAACACCATTGGGAGATCCAAGCAGTTCTTTGCCAAACATTACTGAGGGGGAACGCAATAGTTCTGAATCTGGTAAAATAGACAAATCAAAAGAATAATTTATGTCATCAAGCTGGTCCATTATCTACTCGATGTGCGCTACGTCTGCTAAGAGACGATATAGGGAAGCCGTAGTACCAGGTGCCAGCAAGGGTGATGGTGATGCTGGAGCCTACGAGGAGGGAAAAATATGCGCGATACGTCGGAAACCAAGGAGGGTCTGCGCAGTACGTATCGTATTTAGCTGATGTGAGGGAATCCAAGCAACCAGGGCGAAGATAGCTGAAAGATGATACTGACAGCTCTTTCGAAATTTGCCGCGCTGACCGTGCAGCCAGAGATCAGATGGTTGAGGCGGACGGGGACCGGCCCACAGGACTTTTGGGTTTGATAGATTGCATTTAGCTTGTCGTCCAGTTGTGCCCGTTGGCTAGTCGAGAGTCTGCAGTACTTACGCGTGACGCAGAGGAGGAGGAATCCGTAGGTGATCTGTATGTTCTCAAACGTATGGAGAGCAGACATGGCGGAAGATAGATCCATTCCAGTGAGAGTGGGAGCACCTAGGATGAAGAAGATCTCGGTTGGATGATGATCATACCCATGTTACTAGATAACTCGCCAGCGGTGGCTAAAGCGGCGTCTCGGGCCAATGCTACAGTGATCATACTCGTTCCTAAGAAGGGAAGCGTGCCCGCCAGACCAGAGTATATGGTATACGCCGGAATAGCAGTGTCGGAGGGCATTGTACTCCTTTGCTGGAAAGTAAAAGAAACGCCTTTTGTTCAGCCGACTGTTTCAGCCGCTGGTCTGTCTGCTTCCCCGCTCGAGCATGATGAGCAGATCCTGTCATTCGGACACTCACAGAGTCCTGATCCCGACTAACCCCTTGATAGCCTCTGCGAGAGAATGGCATGGCAACCGGCGGACGGAACAGGAATGCGATGCTTCGAGCTCGAGCAAGTCGAGGCGAGGCGTTTGAGAAAGGAAAGGAAAATACAGCTTTGGAGATCATAGTGTTGGTATTGTGAAATGGCAATCCTTTCCAGAAGGCAGCGTGGCGGCCGATATCCGCTGTCTATTTCACGGTGCGAACCTATAGAGCCAGTGTGCTTGCCAGAGATGGTCACGGAGCCCACGGTCCCTGGAGAATTTCAGCTATTGTCTCAAGCCGCATGCCGAAACGCTACGGAATCGGTGTGAAACCAACTCGCGCGGAGCTGACCGTCTCCCCGACTCTGGCCGCGACCGAGCCGTCTTCGCCCGAATTCCCGAAAGTTGGGTGACTCGGAGCAGTTGGAGAGTCACCCTATTTCAGCTCGAGCACTTCGCATTCCACCTCCTGCCCCGTTTCCATCTTCTCTGCCATACTCATCATGGCAGACCCAGCAGTCATCAAAAGGTGGCAGGCACGCCTTGCCTCTTCCTCGTCACTCGCTCTTCCCACCGACTACCCGCGCCCGACACCCGCACGACTCGTCGAAGCGATCCAGGAGCACTCCCTGTCTGAGGCTGTTCTCGCCTCTCTTTCTGCTCTTGCTCAGCAGCATCCCGATTCGGATGCCGCCACGTTGATCCTCACGGCGTTCCTTGTGCTGTTGCACAGGTACACTCCGGACCCCAGTGTGGCGGTATGCACCAGCGCTACCTCGGACGCTGCGCTCACTGCGCTCCTGCTTGTGGACATGTCCAACGAAAAGCAGGTGTTTGGTACGATCGTGGACGAGGTGGAAAAAAAGGCAAGAGAAGCGAGGGAGGACCCAGTGGATGTGGATGCCTTGGTTGCTCTTCGCGCGGATGGGGAGGGACCTCTGTACCGTGTGCGATACATTGTTCACGACGATATTCAAAACGCTGCTGCTTCCAATGGCGAACAGCCAACATTCACCCGATCGACATCGCTGACGACCGATTTGTCGCTTCATTACACGCCAGCGACGAATTCCCTAGCGATTAGCTACAACGCACTGCTCTTCTCCCTTCCACGTATCACCCACCTCCTCGCTTCGCTCTCTGCGCTTCTCGCACACGCATCGGCAAATCCCTCGACGCCCACTGCTGTTATTCCCCTGCGGACACCGGAACAGGCGAAAGTGCTCCCAGACCCCAAGGCGGACCTTGACTGGTGCGGCTTCAAGGGTGCAATCACGGACATCTTTTCTGCGAATGCTGCGCAACATCCCGAAAAGCCGTGTGTGGTCCAGTCTCTTCCTTCAGCAGACAACGCCACTTCTCTCTCCTCTGGTGCATCTACTGAGCGGCAGACGTTCACGTATGCGCAAATCGACGCCGCCTCAAATGTTCTCGCTCATGCATTGTTGAAGAACGGGCTAGAGAGAGGCGAGGTTGTCATGGTCTACGCTGCGAGAAGCGTGGAATTGGTCGTTTGCGTCATGGGTGTACTCAAGGCAGGAGGCGTGTTCAGTGTCATTGGTAATGCTTTTTTCAGATTCCCGATTTTGGTCTCGAGCAGATATCTAAATTTTTACCTTCTTCGCGATAGACCCCGCCTATCCCCCCTCTCGACAGACGGTCTATCTTCAAGTCTCTACCCCACGCGCGCTCCTGATTATCAACTCCGCAGGGACCTTGCCGCCCACTGTCCAGTCATACATCAGTTCCTCTCTCGCTCTCCGTCTTCTCGTCCCGTCAATCAGCTTGCGCGCGGATGGAGTACTCTCCGGTGGAGCCTCACCTTCGGGAGACGTCCTTGACGCCTATCAAGCTTTCGCCACTACTCCTGCAGGTGTCGTCCTTGGACCGGACAGCCACGCAACCCTGAGCTTTACGAGTGGAAGCACCGGTATCCCCAAGGGCGTCAAGGGGCGGCATTACAGCTTGACCCACTTTTTCCCTTGGATGAGCCAGAGATTCGGGTTGAGCGCCGGAGAGAGGTTCACCATGTTGAGTGGAATCGCACATGACCCTATTCAGAGGGATAGTGAGTTGTTGATGCGTGTGCAGTTTGTCGCTGATGAGTCTGACGGAGTATTCTGCGCGCGATAGTTTTCACGCCCCTCTTTTTGGGAGCTGAATTGCACGTTCCCACGTCGGATGATATCGGAACTCCTGGACGACTCGCCGAGTGGATGGCAGATAGCGAATGCACGGTGACTCATTTGACTCCTGGTATGCCTGCTCCATTTGCTAGAGGCAAAAACAAAAGGAATAATAGTGCTGATCCTTCAACTATCAATAGCTATGGGTCAACTCCTCTCCGCGCAGGCGACCAGACAAATCCCAACGCTTCGTAACGCGTTCTTTGTTGGCGACGTCCTTACCAAACGTGACTGTCATAGACTTCAGCACCTTGCGCAAAACGTACGAATCATCAACATGTACGGAACGACGGAAACGCAACGAGCGGTATCCTACTTTGCGATTCCCCCTGTCAGCGAGGACTCCACATTCTTGCAAAACCAAAAAGATATTATGCCGGCCGGACAAGGTATGATTGATGTTCAGCTCCTGGTCGTCAACCGTGCACAGCGGGATGTACCCTGTGCTGTGGGCGAGATTGGGGAAATCTACGTTCGTTCCGGTGGGCTTAGTGAGGGTTACCTCGATCCTGCCGCCACCGCGGAAAAGTTTGTGGAAAATTGGTTCGGTCAAGGTGTCGATCGAACCGACACACTTGCTCATCCTACCGATGGATCCGCCCCCGTGCCCGCTGCCCAATATTGGAAGGGTATCCGCGATCGAATGTACCGAACCGGTGATCTCGGACGATACCTCCCTGATGGAACAGTCGAGTGCACCGGCCGAGCGGATGATCAAATCAAGATTCGTGGTTTCCGAATCGAATTGGGCGAGATTGATACTCATCTCAGTCGGCATCCTCTTGTTCGTGAAAACGTCACGCTTGTCCGACGAGACAAGAACGAGGAAAAGGTACTCGTCTCGTACTTTGTGCCGAATTCCGGTCAGGATCTGGAAGCGCTCGTCAGTGCCAGTGAAGTTGAACAGGATGACGACGTTGATGTTGATGATGACGATGAGGAAGGCGGAAGGAAGAAGGATGTCAAGGCGGAGATTGCAAGAGGCTTGAGGAGGTATCGCAAGTTGATCAAGGACATCAAGGAGCATCTCAAGAAGAAACTACCCTCATACAGCGTACCGACTGGTAAGTATCCCGCTTCTTTGTAGGTCCACAAGCACAAAGCTCAGGTCAATTTTTCGCTAGTGTTCATTCCTCTTTCCCGAATGCCGTTGAATCCCAATGGAAAGATTGACAAACCAGCTTTGCCTTTCCCCGACACTGCACTCGCTCCTCCCCCGTCTAGCAAGGCTCTCAAGTTGACTCCCACACAGAAGACCATTTACGACATCTGGCTTAAACTCTTGCCTGTGCCGCCCGCGTCTCTTGATACCGAAGACAACTTTTTCGATCTCGGAGGACATTCGATTCTTGCGACTCGGCTGATCTTTGAGCTCCGGAAGACGTTTGTGACGGATATCCCGCTTGGACTCGTCTTTGAGCGTCCGACCATCGGCGGGTTGGCGGAGAAGATTGATTCCTTGCGGAACGAGGATCTTGGTCTGGCCGGAGAGGACAAGCCGGGCCAGGCAGGCGCGAACGGGTTACAGGGTCCTCCTGTGGAGACTGAATACGCAAAGGATGTAGACGTTCTCTTGCCATCCTTGCCGACAACGTTTGCCCCGCTTCCGGCGGATTTCTCCACCAAGAGATTGACTGTATTCTTGACGGGTGCTACCGGTTTCCTCGGAGCATTCATCTTGAACGATCTCCTGGCCAAACGATCCGACAGGGTTGCCAAAGTCATCTGTCTCGTCCGTGCAAAGTCAAAGGACGATGCGTTGAACAGGTTGCGAGAGAGCGGACAAGGTCGAGGCGTGTGGCAGCAAGAATGGGAAACCCAAGGTCGCGTTGAAGCCGTCGTGGGTGATTTAGCAGAGGAACATTTCGGGCTGGATACTACCGAGTGGGCACGAATCGCCAAAGAAGCGGATGCCGTGTTGCACAATGGTGCAATTGTAAGTCGCTAGCTTTGCAGAAGTACTAAAGTCTGTGTGCTGAAACATTCTTGATAGGTTCACTGGGTCTACCCCTACTCCAAGCTTCGGGCGGCCAACGTTGTTTCGACCATTACTGCTCTCAAACTCTGTACTGAAGATCATGCCAAGGCCTTTTCCTTTGTCTCATCCACTGCCACTGTGGAAGCCGAAGAATACGTCAAGCGGTCGGATATCATCATTCAGCATGGTGGCCGAGGGCTGCCCGAGACGGACAACCTCGAGTTGAGCAGAACGACTTTGACAACCGGGTACGGGCAGAGCAAATGGGTGGCGGAAAAATTGATTATGGAGGCTGGAAAGCGAGGTTTGGCCGGCTGGACAATCAGGCCGTCATACGTTGTTGGCGATTCAGTATCCGCTGGTATGTTGAAACCTGTGCACAAGCTGATATCCTTGGTTAATGATCGATTTGATATACTTTAGTGACCAACACGGACGACTTTATCTGGCGATTGGTCAAGGGCTGCATTCAACTAGGGTTGTCTCCGGATATTAACAATACCATCAACATGGTTCCGGTCGACCACATTGCTCTTTTGGCCTCGTTATCTGCCATCTCGCCGCCCAAGGAAACATCTTTTGCAGTTGCGCAAGTCACCGCTCACCCAAAGGTCCGGTTCAACGACTTTTTGTCGGCGTTGCCGCTGTACGGCTACAAGGTTGCACGATGTGAATACCTCACATGGCGACGAAAGCTGGAACAGCACGTATTGGAAGTGCAAGATAATGCTCTGTTCCCCTTGTTACACTTTGTACTGGATGATCTACCGACAAGCACGAAAGCTGCCGAGTTGGACGACACCAATTCGCAAAACTTGGCGACGAGCCATGGTGAAAAGGCGGGTGCCGGTGTTGGGGAAGGCGAGATGGGCCGATATCTTGCTTGGCTCGTTCGAGCTGGGTTCTTGGACCCACCCCCAGCCAACGCGGACGCCAAGCCATTACCGGAATTGACAGGAACCGCTACCAAAGCCATTGGTCGAACGGGTGCGGCTGTCTAAGAGGGATATCATATAGAGTCGTAATAAATGCCGAAAGTGCAGTATATCATACAACCGGACGCGACACGTCCAAATGCGACAAGGGGAACGACGCGGGAGGACGCGCACTACCCGTGTCTCCTGATGGCGCCACAGTTCCTGCACATCCAGAACCCATGCTCACTCCCATACTGATAACAGAATGCACAGCGCCAGCCAACCGACTCGTCGATGGGTTTCAACCCGTCGCATGCGCCACATCGTTCCGCTTCCCGGGAGTTGTGCAGTGTACATGTCGGACAAGTCCACGATCCGTCGTCGTTGACGTGGCGGGACGAATGCGCAGAGGGTGACCCGGCGGCGATAGTGCTCGAAGCAGGGACTTGGGCATTGCGCTCCTTGCGGCGGGATGAACCACCGCCGCCGCCGCCGCCGCCATCATCATGCGCTGGTAGGGGTCGCTTATTCGGTAGATTACCGTGCGGGGAAGGTGCAGGCGATGATGGGATCTGCGGTCGATCGGAGGAAGCCGCCGCGGTCGCTGATAATGATTCCGGCGGAATCAGAATGATCCTCCTCGCCTGGCGTTCCGTGTCTGCCAACGCGGGCGGAAACGCCAGCGTCGGCGGCGGGGGAACGCCGTTTCCCCGACTCCTCTGCTCGTTCGTCGTCCGAGGCGCGTCGCCAGGGGTCGAGCCATCGTCCCCGTCCGACACGAGGTCAATCACGTCCCCCTCCCCCTCCCCCTGCTCGGCACCGGCCGCATCATGTCCTGTACTTTGTGCGGCTGCTTTTGCGGCTTCGCGCGCCGCGGAGGGGGAATCGTGGGAACACGACTGGTCGTCTCGGAGGCGTCGTTCTGCCGCCTGTTGCACGTCCAGACGGGCGCGCGGTCGGGTGACGTCGGGTGAGTATGATGCGACGCGCGCGTGGTGGAGAAGACGAGGAAGGGGCCTCGCTTGATTGATTGCTTACCGTGACTGCCATCTCCCGTGGGCTTTTCACGACTCCCGCTGAAAGATTTGCGGGATCCCCACCGCCGCCGCCCAGGCGTCCTCCCTTGCCCATCAACGTACCCATCACCCGCCGTCGTTCGGCCGCTTCGAGCGCTTTGAGCCGTCCAATGTGTGGCGGCACGGCTGCGGTCGATCCGCCGAGCCGCGCGCCGGTCGAGTGGAAGCCTTCCCCTGGTCGTTGAGTGGGGTCAGCTGTCCGCGCGTAGGAGGGGCAGAAGGGGGGAGAGATGTACCGCTGTATCCTGCGCGTTTTAGTGCGTACCATTCTTCCTCTATCTCGCCAAGCAGCGCATAGAACCTTGCGTCGTGGGGACCATGGACGTTGTGGGTGAGCTGGGGCAAGCAAGGCGTTAACGCGGTCGGAAAGGCGGGGCGGGGGGCATCAAAGTGTACCTCGTGCAGCATGACCAGCACGAGCTGGTCTACCTCGTAGAACGTATCGGGAGCATGATGCGGACGAAGACGGAGGAGGATCTTTGCGCCCCGGTTGACGTTGAGACCTGTTCGAACTGGACGGTCAGAGAATCGTGGAGTGGCGAGGGGGGGGGGGTCCTTGGGATTCGTGACTGCGGCGTGGACTCGACACGCGGCCTCGGGGTCCTTTGACTCGTAGTCTCCGGCGCCCCGGGTCCTTTGACTCGTAGCCTGCGGCGCCTCGGGCCTTTTGAATCGTAGCCTGCGGCGCCTCGGGCCTTTTGAATCGTAGCCTGCGGCGCCACGGGTCCTTTGGACTCGTAGCCTGCGGCGCAGACACTGACTCTCGGCCGTCTTAAGACGGCCTCGGAAGACGGCCTCGGAGGGGTCGGTCGTCTCTCCCTCCCCGATGGTTCTCTCGCGCTTGCGCGCTCGGTGAAGGCGACTACGCTCGGGCGGCCTACGCCGCCCTCGGGGAAGTTTCCTCGCTTCGCTCGGGGGCGACTACTCTCGGGCGGCCTACGCCGCCCTCGGAGGGGTCGGTCGTCCCTCCCTCCCCCGGCCCTCCGGGCTTAGAGCCTGCGGCGCCATCTCGCTTCGCTCGAAGAATTTCGGCTGCCCTACGGCGGCCTCGGGGAGTTTTCTCGCTTCGCTCGGAGGCGACTACTCTCGGGCGGCCTACGCCGCCCTCGGAGGGGTCGGTCGTCCCTCCCTCCCCCGGCCCTCCGGGCTTAATGCCTGCGGCGCCATCTCGCTCCGCTCGGCGCTTCGCTCGGGGCCCTCCTCTCTCGCGACTCACCGAGCAAACTCGGATTATCCGGGTACATCTGCCGCGGGGTCATGCGGTCAGCGCTCGCTCGCTCCGCCCGCCCGCCCGTCCGCCTCGCCTGCTCACCTCTGCCAGGGTGCCGACCTTCCACCCGTGTTTGGCCATGATCGGCTTGACGAGGGACGCCGTCTTGAGCAGGAGTCGTCTGCATGGGAGGGGGAGGGGGAGGGGGAGGCGGGAGGGGGGTCAGCGGCACTCGGCGCCGGCACGGACGGGGGACTCGCTCTGCCTCATCCGCACGGGGCTGCTTGGCGAGGTGTTCGTAGCGGGAGACGAGCGACGGCGACATGGTGCCCGGTCTCTCGTTGCGCCAAGCCAAGGCGGATTGCGACGTCATGCAGCCCTCGGATGATGATCAATCGTGTTTCACCCGTCTGTTTGCTTCCGCCGATGCGCGGTTGTTGACAATGTGCATCTAGGCCTTGCATCGGTCGCCGTGGGCTTGGCCGGGATAGGGGCTATATAGGGTGGGGGGAGGATCGCCGCTGATCGCCCTGCATCGCCCTGATCCTCTGTCCCTCCTCCCTCCCCTTTCTAGCCTCGCTTCGCTCGGCTCGCCCCGCCCGCCATGGCCACGGCATTCGTGATCGACCGGTACTACGTGACCATCTCCCTGCTGATCACCCTCGCGTGGCAATGCCTGGGCTTCCTGATCGCATGGACGCTCCAGGTGAGCCCCTATCGCCCCGCAGCAGGCATGTGCTGACGATGCCCGGCCAGTTTGACAAGATTACAGAGTGAGTGCGCCGGGACACCGGGCCGGGAGTGCGCTGATCCCCCGCCCGCCCCGCCCCGGGGGGCGGAGCGGGGGGGGGGGCGGGGGGGGGGGGGGCGCCCGGCGGGGGGGGCGGGGGGGCGGGCGGGGGGGCGGGGCGCG
>JABRPJ010000114.1:0-39026 GCA_013461525.1 Naganishia randhawae
CTGCTGTGACTCGTAACCGCCTACAGGCCGCTTGCTTGTTGTCTGTTTCGGTTGTCGCTCGGTTTCTCGATCTAGGTTGTATGTTGGGTATTCAGGCTTATGGTATGCATGAGCACACCTTTGGCATCGCACTTTCAGCCCGCTGCTGCTGCGGGACCGGAACTGCTTGCGACTGCGTATAGGTATACGTCATTACGAGAAGAAGGTTATGGACCATTCCCATCTCATGTCAGTGCAGCAGCTACGCTATCAGACTGCCAACAGACTGCCAGCAGCCCGCGCAGTTGAGTTCACACAGCTATCTCGCTTCTTCGCTACGGTATATAACAACAGACCGTTCATCCCCCAAAAGGTCAAGCCGCTAGTCAAACAAGCTGTCAAACGAGCTGTTAACGAGCTGCCACACCGGCTGTCAAATCAGTGTCGAAAAATGCAGCCGGCTCAGCCGCAGCCTATGTCTGCTTGCATGAAGGACGACTTGTTACCTTCTCGGACAGGCGCAAGGACCGGTGGTGTTCTCGCTGCTGTTGCCCTGATAACGCTCTAGTGATTTATGTGAATCAATCTCCCCCTGAAGAACACATCGTAATGATTCCAACCTCATCCCCCATCCCGAGCTAACAGCAAGCACCAAAAGCTGGGCTCGAGAAGGATGAGACACGCGGTGTACTTGTCCCAGCCGGGGATACTACTAGTATGCGATCGACGTCTTCTTTTCCTAGGTATACATTCCGTCTCCGCTGCACGACGCACGAGAAAACATCTTGCTATCACCGGTGACGAGTAGACAGCCGGTCGACCGGACGGCTAGTGGTATGCTATGCTGATGAACGGTAGGCGACTAGCGAGCCTCCTACCTCAAGGGAAGACCGTTGTCGAGCTCGGATGTTGCCTGCGCTAGGTCGCTAAGGGCAATGATCACAAAGCAATCCGTCGTGCTGGCGATGGCGTATCCTGTGCTGTAAAAGTCCATCCAGACGCATAGAGGGATAACGAGCCGTACCATCTGCTAGGCTGCATTGGCGATGTCGGTCGTCCCGAGGCTGCGTGATGGTCTTCTGAACGAAGAAACCAATTTGGAAGAGCGTCATTGCTCCTGCGCTTGGATCGAGTGTTCTCTAGATGCAAGTCAACGATATCAATGACCGTAGAGATTGAGCTGGACGGGCATACGCACTATGACACTTGCTATTGTCCCTTTCCTCGTCCTCTGTTCTGCACAATCCGCGCCACGGTCTCCCCCTCGTGCCCCTCGGCCTGCAAACCCTCGACCACCCCTTGCCGATCCGCCTCGCTGATTTCCTGGCTCATCTTCCACTTGCCCTCCAACCGTTCGATGCGAATCTCCAGCCCGATAATCGCCCCCTTCAGACGATCCACGTACGAGCTCGGCGCATCACTAACTTTCCAACATGTAGGCAACCGGGTTTGCGTCGTTTCGGCCTGTTCGGTGAGTCGGTTTATTTGGGTATCGAGGAATTGGCTGGTTTCCGGATGGCCACGAGGGTGGTAGATCCGTGCTTTTCCGTACGCCGCAACGCTCTCGTAGTTCCACGTGGGGACAACCTTGCCCGTCTTTGGTTTCGTGTCGGTGTAGAATTGGGGAGTGATGTAGTGGTCGTGGCCGGTAAAGAGCACCATGACTTCATGCTGTACCTGCCATCCGTCTTGCTCCTTTGCACATGCAACGAGCGCCTTGGCTTGCGGGTTAGCAAGCGCCATGTGTCCCTTGAGGACGCCGTAGTCCATTTCCGAGTCTACCTCGTCGACTTCGAGTACCCATGGGATGTGGCTCGACTGGAGGGACGGTGCGCCAGTAGGGCCAGGCAAGGCGGTGACGAGCACGCCGAGCTGGACACGCTCGATGAGTGCGCGGAGCGTCGGGATATGATGTTCGGTATGGACGGGGCGGAGGTACATGTTGGGAGGTAGAGCGGGGAGTGCCGAGTGGGGTAGCTAACGGAGGACACCTCGCTCGCCGACGTTTATACCGTCAAAGCCAGCTAGGCTAGAAGACTGGACATCCCGCCCGCCCGCCCGCCCGCCCAACCGCCCGAGCCGCGATAACCGCATTCCGCCGCCCTCCGGTCCGTGCGTTCGGCGTGACACGCGACTGTTCCGTAGAGCGACACCCGCGGTGCTGACCTCGGCCATCACCATACCAAACGCTATGAATGGGGTACATCTATAACTGCATCGCCTACAGGTACACCTCGCCCGCCTTAGGCGCCCTACACCCGCCAAACAAGCACACCTCCGTCGTCCCCCGCGGAAACGACCACGCTCCCGCCCTTGACATCCCCTGCCCTCTTATCCTCCTCCAAACCCCACCCGGGCGCGCTCCGTCCGACTTGAGAGTCCAGCACGAGACCCACGTGTCCCTCGTGCGTCGCCACGAGCTGCCCCTGCCGCGCGTCCCAGGTCTTGAGCTTTGTGTCGGCCGAGGCGGTGGTGAACAGGTGACGGTTGGGTGCGGGATGCGGGGTGACCGAGGTAATGACGTCCTAACGTTGAGCAAGGACGGGTTAGCAGCGTCCCTTGGGTGGAACGGAAATGGACCTACATCATGCGTCACTTCCACACGCGCCGTCCCCGTAGTTACATCCCACACGATCGCCTTGCCATCCGTCGCACAACTCACCAACAACAAGCCCTTGGTGCTCGTCGGTGCTTCGCCCTTTGGGCCCGGTCCTGCTAGCCCGAGGATATCCATGAACGCGAGGCCCTCGACACTTTCATCCTTTGTATGTCCCTTCAACATGCCGACCACATTGCCCTGCGGCAGGTTGACGATTCGAATCGCGCCATTCGACCCGCCAATAGCGCACAAGTTGGATGCGGGGGCAACAGCGAGCGCGGTGATCCCGCCACCTTCCGCCTCGCCCCCGAAATTCCCGAAATTGGTCGTGCTGGAGGGGGAGAGCTTGATGATGGGTTGCGTCGATGCCGACGGGTTCCACAGACAGACCGAACAGTCTTCCGAGGCCGTGATGAGGTGTTTCCCGTTGGGCAGGAACTGACCGCGCGTGACGGCGGCTGTGTGGGAGTAGAACGTGGCCATGGTGTTCCCCGACGGCACTACCCGAACGAAACGAGGTCAGTTTGGTACGACGCGCCGAGGTTAGTGGCGGGACACCGGACGTACATTGCCACATCCATACCGTCCCATCCTGACACCCAGCCGCCAACACGGGCCCCTTGGGATGCCAATCGATCCACATAATCTCGCTATCGGTCGTAAGCGAGGTCAGAAACTCCCAATCCCTCCATTCATCGACCTTGGCCGCTTCCCCTCCTTCTGCCTGGGAACGAGACAAGGTCCCGGATCGCCTCCGTCGCCAGATCCGAACACTCCCGTCCATTCCACCCGTCGCGACCATCTCCCCGTCCCGGGAGAACTGGACGGCGACGACGCTGTCCGTGTGCCCGGAGAGCAAGATCGGGGCAAACGACTCGCTGTGGAACGGGTAGGCCGGGTCGTACCGCGGGTGACCGTCGTCATTCGCGTCTGCAGCGGCAGAGTCGTCCGACTGGGGAGAAGGCATAGGCGGTAAGGGACAGAAAATGTACGCATGGTCGTCTTCCCCGCCGGACACTGCCAGCGGGGGGTTCGGGAAGGCAGGATGCAGGGAGAGGGTGAAGATGGATGCATCGGCTGCGTGGTGGGCTGCGGGCGGGCGGGCGGGAGGGTAGGCGGGCGGGCGGCAGGGATAAGAGTAAGGCAAGTCAGTCACCGTGACGAGGGGAATATCAAAAGTTATCATCATCGCCCAGTCGCAGTCTCGACGTCAAAGTATCGCGACTCGCCGCATTGGACGCGATAGATCCCCGCCCCGACGTCTCCCCCTGAGCTCGGCCATGGAGTGACGGCCTCGGGGTCCTTTAAACTCCTATCCTGCAGCACAGAGTGATTCTCGGCCGCCCTGCGGCGGCCTCGGAGCAGTCGGTCCCTCCCTCTCCCGGCCCTCCGGGCTCGTAGTCTGCGGCGCCATCTCGCTTCGCTCGGCGCTCGGCTCGCTTGCCGGACGTGGCACTCACCTGAATGGCCCAAACTATTATCCTCCGGCGGCTCCCTCATCGCGCCCTCCCCCTCGTCGTCACTTTCGTCCTCATCCATGGGCACATCCCCGCCCTCCTCCTCGTCTTCGACATATTCCACGTCGTCCGGGTTGATGAACTCGTCGTCTTGTTCCTCTTCGTCGTGGGGGTCGTGGTATGGGTCCTGGGCGTCCATGTTGAGTGTGCTGCGGTGGCGGGAACAGACAAACGGGAAGAGAAGCAGACGGGATGGATTCATAATTATTGCTCGTCCCCGGTGGAGGCACAAAACTGGCACGTGACTGGATGACTAACAAAGCAGCCCGCTCCAGCTGATTCGACTCTGAGCCACGGACGGGATACAACTGCCACAGTCCAGTAAGGGCAGGGCAAAGGTGACTCCATCGTGCAGGGCTTGTCGCACCCATTGCTTGATTCGCCCTCGTCGCTTGCAGGAAATAGCTGCTGCACGAATCGCAAACCTCGCAGTACCCGCCACCCGCGACAGCCGCGTCAAGCGTGCCCCGCCCGCGGCAAGTAGCGCGGCTATCGCGGCTCCCCGACTTGCAGTCGCTTCCCGTGTTTGCCTTGTCCGCAGCATAAATACGGGCGACAGCACACCACCTCCCCCTCGGCACATAACACACAGCAGCGACCCAAGATGTCCCCCTCGACCGGCGCAAAGCTCGCGACCCTCACCGTCCACGCCGACGATGCCGTCAACACCCTTCCCGCCTCGGCTTCACAAGGTGGGAGAGAGGTTGCAGACGTCGCGCCCGCGTTACACGTCTCCACGACGTTCCGGTACCCCCGAAACCCGGACGAGTTGGTGGAAGCCAAGGATGTCGATGTGAGTCTTTGGGCCGCGACGCCTATCGCCGCGCACGGGCCCGTGGCGTCCTTCCTGTGCCAACCATCCGCGCTTGCATACAGCTCGAGACCCTCGAATCCCACGTCTACTCTCGGGAAACCGCGCCCAACTCGACCCGCTTGGAAGCGATCCTGAGCCAGATCTTGGGCGGCAAGGCCTTGACGTATAGTACGGGACTGAGTGCGATCTTTGCTGCATATGTACGTCCCCACGTCCTCTACAACGTCCGCGCGAGTGAACGCAATGCGGGGCTGATACCCCCCCCCTCCCGTGTAGACCTGGTTCAAGCCGAAACGCGTCAGCATCGGCGGCGGGTACCACGGCTCGCACGCCGTCCTCTCCATCCACTCGCGGCTGACCGGGCTGGAAATCCTGCCGCTCGACTGCCCCGCCGAGCAGCTGCAAGCGGGGGACATGATCCATCTGGAATCACCCGTCAATCCGACCGGCGAGGCATACGACATTGCCGCCTATGCGCGGAAAGCACATGCGCGCGGGGCCCTGTTGTTTGTGGATTCGACGTTTGGCCCGCCCCCCTTGCAGGATCCGTTCAAGTGGGGCGCGGATATCGTGATGCATTCCGGGACCAAGTATTTCGGGGGCCACAGCGATCTGTACGTCCTGTTCCTTTGTGTGCGTGTGCAGATGGTGGGCTAATAAGGGTACGTTGCGGGGGATGTAGGTTGTGTGGCGTGCTTTGCGTGCGCGACGATGAAGCAGGCCGCGCGGCATACAGCGGACTCTGGAACGACCGGATGAACCTGGGCAGCGTGATGGGGAACATGGAAAGCTGGCTCTGCGTACGCAGTCTCCGGACGCTCGAATTACGGGTCAAGCAGGCCAGTCGCACAGCCACCATGCTCGTGGCGTGGCTCGCCGCGCTGCTGGAACCCACGAACACGTCGAGGGAAGCAGCGATTGCCAAACAGTGTATCGCCAAGGTCCACCATTCCTCGCTCCAAGCAGCGGCAGCGGCGACCGGGGCGGCGGCGGCGGCGGCGGCGGCGGAGCACGCCTACCTCGCTACACAGATGCCAAACGGCCATGGTCCCGTCTTTGCCCTCACCCTCACCACGCCCGAATACGCGCGCGCGTTGCCCGCCACGCTCGCCTACTTCCACCACGCCACGAGCCTCGGCGGCGTCGAGAGCTTGGTGGAGTGGCGGGCGATGAGCGATGAGACGGTCGATCGCGCGCTCGTTAGGTTTTCTATCGGAGTCGAGGATGGAGAGGATCTCAAGGCGGATATCTGGAAGGGGCTCTTGCAGTTGACCGGGCAGTAGCGGTTGTTTGTTCGTCGGGTTATGTACCTCTGTGTATGGGATATATGGTTCACAGTCGAGGACATTCGAGGAGCCTTGTTTGGTGAAAGGGCAATTGGGCGATTGCAGGCGCTCACGAGTCGCCTGCAGAAGCGGATCTCGAGCAGGCAAGTCCCTCTCAGCATGACGACGGTAGCTATGCCACCAAAGTCACTCGCTCCCCGGCAAGTCTGGGAGAGCTTCTACAACACATTCGCGGGACAGTCGAGCGTATGCCGACGGTACGCGCTCCTCACGCACCCGCGTGCGACCCCAGCTACGACGTGAGCCATAACCAACATGAATGGTCGCGAGCGCCCCGGCACTGCAAGACCCGCACACCGGTTCTCGATAGTTCGGACGACGATATGTATAGTGTATCCGCACAGCCCTTGATACAATGACACGCCTCTAATAGCGCAGGGGAACAGAAAGCCAAGACATCTAGTAACGAGTGGAAGGGAGGAACGAGCGTATGAGGATGGCTCTTTTGAGTGGTGAGTGTACGCCTTGAAGAGGTCAGGGTTTAAACTATCCCGCCGAAAAAGAACGGTCAATCACGCGTGCTCATGACGCTGCAACGCGCGCGGGCGGGCGAGGCGACTCACTGTATTTCCCAAAGAACGGAATCAAGCTCTGCGCAAGGGTGTAACTGAACACGAGCTTGGGCCCAACGACGAGGATCTTGGGAGTAAGACCTTTGAAGAATGCGCCGATGCCTTCAGTTCGGATCATTTCCCGGATAATGGTCGTTCCGGCGACTTTTGAGTGGAAGTGTGCGTTCTGGATACGGGTCTGGCGGGTTCCACGAAAGGGGTGGGTCAGTGTGTGATCGTGCGCGGCAGAGGGAGGAAGGGCGTACCTTGACGACGTCCAATGGCGCCGCGACGGTGATGGACGCTACAGCACCGGCGATGGAAGCGACAAAGTCTACCCGACAGCAAGAGCCTCAGCGCACGTGCCTCACACGCACAGGGGAAAACTTACTCTGGCCCCACGTGGCTTGTGAGTAGTCGGAGAGCTTGAACAGGTATTCCTTGGCGACGGCGGAACCACCAAACAGCTGTGGGCGAGAGAAAGGCAAGGCGTATTTGTCAGTGTTTTGCAGTCGGGATGCGGGACGAAGAGAGGTGGCAGGGGCGGATTCTCGACGTTGGCAATGGAGCCGTCGTCTTGACGTGCTGCTCCAAGCGGGTCCTGTAGGCGGCAAAGTAGCCTTTCTGCGAAGGAGCCTTTCTTGACTCGTCGTGTTCCGCGTCTCACTCCTCGTCCGCCTCGGAAACTCACAGCAAAAGACCCCGGTGCGTTCCTACCCATCGTCCATCCCCACCCCCTGTACAAACTAGCCACTCCCTCCTCCGTGACGAGCTTGATCAAGCCTCGTCCCTTGATGGCCTCTGGATTCGTCTGCATCTTGATCTTCAACACATCCAGCGGCAACAACACGACCTCTCCGATCCCCGTCAAACTCCCCGCAGCGGCATGGATCATCATCTTGCCCTTTTTCTCCCCGAACACGTCGGTAAAGTACGGTTTCAGGCGGGACCCCTCGATCAAGTCCCGGAAGTAGGGTTGCCCGCCAAACTTGTACACCCGTTGCGCGATCTTGTACCCAGCGGCGTACCCGAGCCCGGGGAAGAGCGAGAGGAATTTGGTGTGCAGGGGCGAGGTGGCGTGGTGCTTGAAGAGGATGGTGCTGATGTTGGACGTGGAAATGGCGGCTTTGTTGGACATGAGACGTTTGGCGATGGTGTCCTGCGAACGCACAAGGGGGAGTAACGAGTGAGTGAGCGAGCGATGAAGGCAGTGTGAGCCAGGGAAAGTGGGGAAGATAATCAGCATGCCGTTGCCGGATCTTCCGCACGCAATACTCGCGGTCACGGAGCAGGTATTCCACCGCCCGAGGGGACAGGAGGCGCGGCGTCGCGGGCAGCTTACACCGCCAGGAGTCGACGGGTCGGTTATCCCTCCCTCACAGCGCTCCGTGGGCTCTACTCTCGAGCGGCCTACGACGGCCTCGGGGTCCTTTGACTCCTATCTTGCGGCGCGGAGCGATTTTCGGCCGTCCGCGGGGTCCTTTGGACTCGTGGCCTGCGGCGCGGAATAACTCTCGGCCGTCCTTTGGCGGCCTTAGCGTCCTTTGAACTCCTATCCTGCAGCACAGAGTAATTCTCGGCCGCCCTACGGCGGCCTGCCTCGGAGCAGTCGTTCCCTCCCTGCCCCGTGGTTCTCTCGCGCATGCGCTCTCGATGAAGGCGACCGCTCTCGGGCGGCCTAGGCCGCCCTCGGAGGGATCGCTCTACCCTCCTCCCTCGTCTCCCATCCTCCACTCGCCTCGCTCCGCTCTTGCACGTACCACCGGATGGAACACCATCAACTCTGCCACGCCACTCGCGCCACTACCCAGCACCCGCGCGGCGCCCGACTCTCTCGTGCCAAACTTGGAATCTACGGGCGGGGACATTGCTCTTGGGGTGGTATCGGGGCAATCGGGTCGGGGAATCGGGCGGGTCGGGGCAGGCAGCCCGAGAAGAAGCATCAACATCTCCTATCGCGTTTTTATCTGCGCGCACTCGGTCGCATCGGGCGAATGCTTAGGTAAGCCGTTTGCTTCCGCGCGGCCCGTCTGCGTCATATGCTGGCTGCCTGTTTCCTGGCCGGCCGGTCTCTCGGGCAGGTCGCCGCCGCCCCGCCGCCGTCACCCCGCCGCCGCCAGCCCGCCAGGATGCTGCCGATGATGATCTACGACCCACCGAGGGTGCTTGTCCCTCCTGCACCCTCACCTGCGCCCTCGGCGGCTACAGCCACAACAACGGGAACAACCGCACCATCCCCCGCCCCTCCCTCGACGCCATCCACCAGCAACACGCACTCAACCTCCCTCTCCGCGCTCCTCCAATCCCCGGCTGACCTTTCAAAACTCGCGCTCATCCGCCGCAAACTCGTTAAAGAGAAAGCTGCCATCGATGCGCGGCTGAACGAAGGTGTTTCCCGCCAACTCGCGGACACGCGGAGCGGTCTCGGTGCCCTGGTCGGGGCACGGGAGGCGCTGGGGCGTGTAAGGGATGAAGTAGCAGGGCTAGAGGTTCTCCGTGGGAAGGGTATTTCCGCCGCCGGATCAGCAGCAGCAGGAGGTGGAGAGGCGGAAGACGAGGCCCTCCGGAAAATCGCACACGTCGCAAAGATCGCAAGACACCTCGCGCAGACGGTAGACATCGTCACCCACCTCCGCCACATCACTTCGTCCTGCGCGCACCTGTCGGAGCTCCTCGCCGCCGACTTGAGCGAGCCGTTCGGGGAGCGCCGGAACTTGCTCAGAATTCACGCCGCCCTGCGTCAGCTTGAACAGTTCCGCGGGGAGGCGCTGCATATGCCCCGTGGCGGCGAGGGGGAGAAACAGATCCTCGAGCAGCTGTTTGAGCCCCTGCAGGTCCTGATCGATGCGTTCGAGGACGGGTTGTGGGACGTCGTCGCCGAGGTTGTGGAGTGGGTCAGGAGGGGCAGGGGGGGAGTGGTCGTCAGGGTCTGGAAGATTGTCGAGGTTGAAGGGAGAGAGGATGAGAAGGTGAGTTCGATTGGAGCGGCGGGGGCGGTCCGGGGATTCCTCGAGGGGGTATTCAAGATCCGACGAGATGCGAGCGGTCCGGACTGGACTTGACCATACATGCTTAAACCCCCCCCCCCTCCTGCAGGCCGTCGCGATCCGCCTGGTACGCAAAGTCGCCGCAACATCCGACGCGGCCACCCGCCACCGCTCGATGCAAGCCTCTGCGCGGACGATCAAAAACTACCGACACAAGGTGCTGGACATTCTTACCCGCTCGATAGCCACCAAGTTCGCGGACCATCGCGCGCGGACACAGGGGGATGATGTGGCGTACCTCGATGACCTCGGGTGGATATACCAGGACTTGATGGTCGTGCAGGACGAGCTTGCGCGACTCGTTCCCGCCGACTACAATATTTTCGAATTCTGGACGCGGGCAGTGCATCGGAATGTGGATGCCGGGTTGAAGGCGTTGGCGACGAGCGAGCCCGAGGCGCGTGTGCTCTTGCGCATGCATGGGTGGATTAAAGAATATCGGACCAGCATGAAGCAGCTCGGTGTGCCGCAGGAATGGATGCAGCCGCCCTTGTTGGATGGCAAGCAGCAGGACTTGATCGAGGACTATGTGCTGCTCATCGTAGAGAAGATCGACAAGTGGACGGTCAACTTGATGCATTCCGAGACGCAGGCGTTCACAATGCGCCAAGGGCAGCCCGAGGTGGATGAGCAAGGGCTATACGGGCTCAGCTACGCCGTCATCATGTTTGAGATGATGAACCAACAGGTCGACCTTGCTGCTGATTCGGGACAAGGGGCCGTGCTGGCCCGCGTGGTAGGGGAAGGGTGTAAAGTCATGCTCGGGACGCAAAACCATTGGGCGCAGCTGTTGGATACGGAATACAACAGGTTCATCAACCCGCCCCCGCCGAATACCGAGGGCGAGTCAAGCGTGCCAGTCGGGCTCGAGGATTATGTGATGGCGCTCACCAACGATATGCTCAAATCCGCTGATGCGGCCGAACACATGCTCGGGCGGTTGGAACCGCTCGTCAGTGCGAAATACAGCAGCGCGATCGCCACTGCCTTGAACTCGGCCATCGACGGCTACCTCGACCTCGCTAAGAAATGCGTGACCGTGCTCGTTGGCCTGATCTTCAACGACCTGAAATCCGTTTCCAAGCAGCTCTTCATGGGCGTGTGGTACCACCAGGGTTTGGTCGAAAGTATGGTGGCCACCATGGGCGACTACATGGCCGACTACGAGGCACGGCTGAACCCGAGCTTGCGTGATCTGCTCGTCCAGGATCTCGCAGTGGAATGGCTCGCCGTGTACCTGAACGCGCTGAGGCGGGTGGCTCCGCGCGGACTAAAGATGCCGCTCGCGAGGGAACGTATGGGCAGGGATATCTCATGCGTTACCGAGTTTTTCAACCAACTGAAGCCGCCTAGCACGGCGGCCCTCCCGCAGCCCACGGAGGAGGGGGACGATGACGAAGCGCCACCACCTAGCGTGCTTCAGTCGGCTGCGCAGAGCTCACCGGGGACGGACGACCTCTCCATCCTCACCCTCATCCACTCGATCCTCTCCGCCTCACCACAAATGATCTTCATGGACTATTGGGCATTCGCGACTACGTACGGCCCGCAGCTGGGCTTTATCGAGGCGCTGCTTCGCGGGAGAGATGATTTGGATAAACAGACCCTGACCGAAGTGATGGAGGGTCTGCGCAGAAAGGTGAAAGAGGAAGGCGTGGTGGAGCCTACAGAGCCGACGATCATGGTGCGTTTCTTTACCAGTTTGTTCGGTCAGGTGCTAACCCTGTTTTCGCTCGTACAGGTTAAAGTCAAGAACCCAGAGGAAGGGCTGCTGGCGAATTTGAAGGGGAAAGCAGCTGCGTTGGGAGCCACGACGTATTCCGCGCTGACATCGTAACACCTAGTCCGGAGAGAAACAGGGCGCATTGGTACGTGAGTTGTATGGTTTGTCTATTGTATAATGGCAGCAGGCTGCAGCAGAGAGATACGCATCGAAGGTCCCTTCGCTGAGACAAGGTGGGCGTGGGGGCTTTCTGGGAAGATCGCGTAGTATTTCGCTATCTTGCCACGTCTAATGGCCTGAGTATAAACCCCAGTGTTGCCCGAGGTGCATGCGTCCATGCCGGCGGGCCTTTTCTCCACCGCTGATCTCTCGCTACCGAAGCAAGCCGAGGGACCGCGACAGCGGTGCTCCAGCAGGCCGCGGCGGGGTGCAGATGGAAAGGTGAACGCTATCCCTTGGCAATACATAGCCGCCCATAACTCCCCAGGATGTTCGGCAGGGCAGAGCATGAGGCGGCTGTGCGTGGCGTGCGGTCTACGGCGCTGTCTGACAGCGCAGCGGCAGCGCAAAGATGGGCCGCTCTTGAGGTATGCCCGGATACAAGCTAGGCGTTGCTGGCAGTGCAAGCTCGGCTTACAGCACGTGAAGGTGGCCGGGAGCGGTGTTCCTTACGTGGCGTCTCGAAGAACATGTTTATCATGAAATAGCGTCACGACTCCAGATGCTCGCTCGTACATCCGCCATGCACTTTCTCGGCGCAGATACGCAGTGGTTTATCTTGATTTGGATGGCAAATGCTTCGGTGGCAGTAGGGTTGGTAGGCAGCATTATTTTGCAGACATGCAGAGAAGGGGCGTGCAGATGATGGTGATCAAGACTAATTAAATGATATGATAGTATGAATGGTATTCGGACAGTCATCGCGCCAGCTATTAAATTAGCAAGGCTGGTAAGCATCATCGTCTTGCCTGTCGATATCAGCATCTTGAGAATCGGTTAGGCGCCTTTCCGTGTAAGTCTTTTTGCTCGGATTACCTAAAGTTTGGGGAGATTGATTGCTTACTCACTGTATCCATTCAGAACGCCACGCGAGAGCTCAGCTCCAATGAAAGAGGACTCGTGCTTCTCATAGCCCAGTCCAATTTGTCTGCAGTAAAGCAATCCTACCCATCGCGCCCCTTGGTCACCAAAACAGAACAGATGGGATATCGTCCATGATGCTGTCGCTCTGCTCCTTACCACGCCCATTCACCTTGCCTCGTACCCGGAAATCTACGCTATCCTCATCAGCTGGTACAACAGTGTCGGTCAACCATGCTTCGGCTCCTCGCTCGTCACACTCTGTCTATGCTGGTCTGCACTAGGAGCACTTTGCAGGTGGAACGGTGACCTTTAACGGGAACCAGGCAGTCGAGGCGTTTAGACTCGTCGAAGGACCGGAAGAATTCCACGACGGAACGACACCGTATGCGGCTTTTCCCCAATTATACATCCTTTTGGAGCGCCCTCGCCCAAGGGAAGATGGCGCACTTCGGGTTCAATGTCTAATACGATGGCTTCCAGAGGTGCATCGCCTTGGGCTGGCAGGATATATAATATCCGCTCGTGAGGGTGGTCGGGTTTCCGTACTCCTCAAGCCATTGATCCCAGCACAGAGGAGCTATCGAACTCGTGTTCTACAACGCTCCGGGTTGTAGAATGCCTTATGACTCGATGTTTGTCCGGCTCAAGCTGTTTGAAGTCGATCTCCGTCTCGGATGTACGTGCAACACAGTGGCAAATTATGCCAATCCCCGCCTAGCAAATCTCCCCAGCTCACCCTTCCGCTGGCAGTATAAACAAACAAACGATTCTTGGCAGCTTATTCCCCTTTTGAGCACGGGGCTACGCTAGCGGACAAGGTTGTTGTTTGAATCAGCTTCGCCACACTAAGTACCTTTGAAGACATTTATCGGATCTGCGAAATTGCCCAGAGTCTGCTATTGCATCCCTTGGGAAAGGAGGGTATGTTGGACCGAGGAAGCAGGTGCCCTTCAGCGCACGGCAAGAGCTGCAACGTTGGGTACTCTCCGTGGAGAGCTCCTAGATTACTGCAAGAGGGAGCGGCAGCGTGAAGCCGTGCGCAACTTTCGATGCAGCGCAAACCATGAATACTTTGCTTTAATACCAAGCTATGGTCATGCGAACCTGGTCCGTCGCATCACCGGCAGCTCTGAACTTCTTTTCGCAGTAGTATAGCCTGAATGCTCGGCTACCTGAGACCGATATAGTAGATACGCACAATTCACTTCATGTCTCCTGTCAATCGCTCCCCAGTCCTTGGGGGCTAAGGGACGGACGCGCAGAAATCGATGGTGCTGCGTAGGCATATATCGCATAGTATCTTAGCGTACGGCAATGCAGATGTAGCGGCACAATCCTCGATGTCCACTCTAGGTCGCGATGGATTCTGATGTGATTGTGATAAAACAGGCTCAGCTAAGGGAGAGTCGCTGGCAGAGACAGTGCATAGATGCTGTTCACAGCCACGAAAGCTGTGCAGGGAGACTGAGAACCAAAGGAAGAATTGCACCTTTATTGTGGCTGAGCTTTTTGTTCAGGTTATTCAACACTGGTTCTTGCAAACGATATAAGTAGAAGCTATCTAAGGCTCAAAATTTCGTCTGACTTCCTAAAACCTGTTGCAAACACAACCTTGCCATGTCCTCGCCGACGCACCATGAACCTAACGAAGGCACTGCGAAAAGTATAATGGATTCTTCCTGTCCGTCCATACAAGACCAGTCAACGTTGTCCACCCATCCACCAGCCACGGATATGGCGTCATTCTGTGAAAAGCTTGAGGACGCTGAAGGAAAGCATCAGGAGTCTCTACTGTCTTCGCCTTTCCTGGAAAGTGTCGAAGAGTATTGGAGGACCGCTCACCACGCTGATCATCCTGGATTTTCCGAGGGGCCGCGAACAGCTGAAGAGCTTTGGAGCAAATTCTTAGTTCCAGGGGAATGCAATGCAAGCGACGAGGATTGGGAAATGCCGTCGGTCAGGTCAGTGATACTCGGCCGACTTTTCCTTCCGCTTCTTATAGTCTATATTACCTCATGCATAGTGCCGAGGAGCTATCACGAACTGAAGCCGACGCAGGAGACCTTGTGCCGCCGAGTGAGCTTCTATCAAACACCACTGATGCGGATTGTCCTTCTTCTGTCGAACCTTCTCTACTACCTCAACATATGCAGAACACAAGTCAGGTTAGCACCAGTCGTAATTGGCCACGAACTGTCTTGCCAACTTCTGAATCAGGACAACCACAAACGGCGACTTTCCCAGGTCTTGAGCACCGGAAGCGGAAGATGAGCGCTGCCACTTTTGGCGGCGATGATGCAGAGACCGAAAGAGCTGCGAGCCTTCGTAAGCGTAACGTAGGAAAGGGCGGATTGGGCCAAGAGTGATGCGGATGATGATATGTGCAGCGCCAGATTCGGCAGCGTAGAAAAAGTAGCAGACCGGAACGAAGGAAGGGCTGAAAGCAGGAGAATGAGACTGAAATTATGCGAAGATGGACCATTGTTTGATTCAGAGGTAATACGATGCCACATGATAGAAGGGTGAATTACACTTGTAGACTTGACTGTATGCAATTCTGTCCCTAAACCCTTCGTTCACTCAACCTCAGACTGCCTCGGAATACCAGACATCTACGAAGAGAACTCTATCCCTGTCCCAGAGTCTTTACCACTCATTTATCTGACCTGCACAGAACTGCCTTAAGCTTTGTCTCCTCTGCCACTCAAAGGCGCTTTCCGTTTCACGTCTTGCAATCCTTGGTGTGACAGGAGTTTCACGTTCCTTTGATTTCGAGATGCTACCGCGCCACAAACTAAAGGTTTTCAACTCGTCGTCTATATACTCAGAGAGCTGTAAGAAAGCAAACCCCACGAATTCGCTTCTTAGCATCAATGTCGACTTTTGACATTCGCAGATCAACATAGGCATTTCAAAACTCGCTGAGAATGGTTTCGGAGGAGAAAGCGTCAACAGGCAGGCGATCATCCCACTCCTCAATCCCTGACACAGCCGAAAGTATTGCAACATGGGGGTTAGTACTCGTTCGATGCCCCAAGAGATTTTCGACGGAGAAGACTTGAAAACCTGTGCAGGAACCTGTACATCAGACAACAAAGGCTCGTGGTCAGCCATCTTTCCGCCTGAATGGAAAGTTTGGTCGCTATATACCGAGAAAGGTGAATTCTCGACGATGGAAAAGCGCTATGTTGAGCAGCATCCCTGCCAGACCCACGAAGGCAAATTTCACAAGCGTGTTGCACCTAATGGAAAGCGGATAGAGCTGGGGAAGTCTGACACCAGGGAGGAGCATGTGCAATCCCCATCGACGACAGAAAAACTGTGACCAACGTCATTCTGCCTGGTTAGGAAACCGAAGGATAGTGTATCTATAAACAGGGGAAGCTATTGTGTAGCTAGAGTCAATGCATAACACACAAACGTCGAATCACCTGGCATGCTTATGGACAAATACAACATGCGATATCGACGCAAGCTCGGTATCGATGACCCGACACCACGAACTATGCAAAAGAGAGGGCAATACAATGCGATATGATGAATGAATTACACTTGTAAACTGGTCTTGATTGTATACAATTCTGTCTCTTAACCCTAGTGCACGCGACCTCAGACGGTCAACGGCACATCCACCCCGGCGTGCTTGTTTGCGAGTTCTTGTAATGTCTTGACGGCCTCATCCCGCATTTCCTTTCCACGACTGGCATCCGCAGCTTCCTGCGTTGCGCTTGTGCGTCGGCAGTAAAAGTCCTCGCCACCTGTGGGTGCGACGGTTAGCCGACAGCGTTCTAGCCCGTGAGACAGGCGACTCACCATCTACAAAGAACATGCGATATGTCCCCAGCGAGATTTTGACACCCATGCCGGTATGTGCGATCTGTTTCGCCACTTCTTCTTCGTCTTCTTCTTGCAGTGTCCTACGGCAAGACGTTAGCATGTTATAAGATTAAACGACCGGTAGGCTTACCTCTGCATGAACGGCGGATCCACACGGTGGCGAAGACCTTCGGTTGGGTGGGCCTGTGAGGATACAAATCAGCAACGGCTCGCGCAACGCCACGGTCAGCACTTACCAATGCGTAGCTGTCAATGTACGCTTCCCACTTTTGCTCAGCCGTCTGCAAGTCATCCACTGTCGGATCATCCTTTGCCAGCAAGGAGATGCGCAGCTTGTGCGACGTTGGCATCCAGTCGAGCTTGTACATGTTCTCGTCGGCCGAGAGCACACCTTCAGCGGCCATTCGGTAGGCGATCTGCTGTTTGGTCGAGGTCACCCGGGCCTCGCGATCGGTCTTGAGCAGCTCCACGAGATCCTGACTCTTGTTGTCGTTGATGATGCTAATGACGTGCTTGATGAAACTGGCAATGACCTTGTCGAGCGTAAAAGTTGGGTACGCCTTGGTGCCGTACATGTACCTGATCGTTTCCTCGAAAGTGGCCGCATCGACCTCGTTGTCAAACAGCTTTTCACACTGGTCGAGCAGATGGGCGTAAAAGTGAACGACCGGGTTGGCGTGTGATTCCAGGAACGGAGCAGCGGCGGGATCTGACAAGCCGAGTTTGACAGCCACCGGGTTAACGGGCTGGAATGGTGCACCGACGGGATCCTTGTGGGATGCCGAAATGTCCTTGAAGACTTTGAGTCGCGAGTAGAGCATCTAGAGGGCAATTGTTAGCTTTGTCTAGGCACGGCGGAATCGTACTCACCTGCAACAACCGGAACATGCAAAAGAACTGATTGTTGGCAAAAAACGTATACCTCCGTGGGATTCTGACGCGTTCAGCCTGTGCGAGAACCGAAGGACCGTCAACATCGACCCAGGTCTTTTCACCCTGCACGATCAGATCGTCATGATCGTCGTGATCGTCATGATCCTTGATGTCCAGGCCGGCGGGTTCGATGCCACCAGCAACGTCTGCCATGGCGACGTCTGAGTCGTCGCCGACCGTTGACGCACTGTCCAAACCGGGAGTCGCGGAATTGGCTCGTACTCTGCCACTTGCGGATCCGCCGGCCTCGACGACCTGTCGCAAGAGCTTTGTTCGGAGATCGCTCGCATTCTTGCGGTTTGCGCGTTTCCCCGAAGCAGACCGTGTATCGTCGTCATCGGCGTTGCTTTGCGTCTCGCTTCCATCCTCGCTCTCGTCGTCATCACGACCGTTGACGGCCATGTCGGCAAACGCAGCATCGAAATCGACCCCGGTAAACTGGAAGAAGAGCGGAATAAACGATCGTAGGAACGCTTCTACCCGATCTCGCTCGGCGGCAGTATGTGATGTCACCCGGTCCAGGTACGAGAACACAAGCTTGAGCGAATCCTGCAAGCACTCCACGTCGTCGACGGTAAACTTGTACTGTCCGCGTTCCTGTGCCGCAAACGAGTGATCACCCGAAGCGATTCGTTTCTGAGTCTGCTCCTTGCGCAACGCCTCGGCTTCGGCAATCATGGTCTTTTGACTGATCGCTTTCTTGTCGTTTGCCTTGAATACAATCCCTTGATGATCGAGCGACTTGTAAAAGTTTTTCGCATCGACTTCGCGCCAGACCTTGTTCCATTCCCGCTGAGCCTTTTTCCATTCGTCGTCCTTTTGCTTCAAACGATTGAGCACGATCGGGACTGCCATGGCGGGTTTCTCGTGCAAGGCTTGGATGACCTGCAGGCCCTGCTCGCGACCGTAAATCTTCTTCAAGATTCGCTGGTAGATTGACTTGCTCTGTCCCCCGAGTCCAGGTTTCAATCGGAACGTCTCCCGCTCGACGGGGTCCATCTCCCGCAACCGTGCGGCAATCGGTTCGAGTAACGCGATCGTGCGAACGTTGGCTTCCACGTGATAGTCATACTCATGTCTTTCCTCTTCCGTCTTGTGTAATGCTTCCTCGTAGGCATTGCGCTTATGAGCCGCGGACGGCACGGCGTCTTCGGAAGCCCAAGTCGGATGGGAAACCCATTCGTCATTGAGTACCTCCCAGCACATCGGATCTCTGCCAGCACACGACAAGTTGACCTCGGATTTCGGCAACTTCCTATAACTCGGCCCGGAAGCACGTTGGCCGTTCAAATCGACCTTGGGCCGCTCGAGCATGGGTAGATTCTCCGCCACGCCAAGTGGATCAAGACTGATCATGCCTGTGGGCGGGTTGGCTGGAATGCCGTACGTGGCCGGTCCGCCGCGGTTGAGACGAAGCAGCATTTTGAAGTCTTGTGCGAGATCCGTGTCTTCACCGAGGAACAGCATGGCGCGTTCCACGAGGATCTTCCCGTCGATAAGGTCGTTGGTGTACAAGTTGAGCAGTTTCAGAAACTCGTGGTATGTTGGACGATCATCGATTTGCTTCTTGACACGTTCAAAGAAGACGACTTCGTCGAGGTTGGCGAGCGCGGTATTGTGAACTGAAGAATGAGCCTGAAGGCCCGATGTCATTCCGGCCTGTTGCGCGGGATCCACTTCCATCGGCGGAGTCTCGTTTCGACCGGCTTTCGCCTTTTTGCTCTGTGAACATCCGTCAGCACGCTCACATTTCCGAAAAGGAAAAAGAGCAATAAAAACTCACTCGAGCCCCCTTGCCATCCTTGTCGGCCAACCTCCTCTTCTTCCCCGCGCCCTGCGCACCTGCAGCCTCCTTTTCCTGACCCTTTCCAGACGCTGCTCCGGCGCCCCGTTTCCCGGCCTTCTCCATCCCCGGCGCACCGCCTATCGGCATCCCCGCCACGCCGTGCGTAAGGCCGAGCCCGGAACCAGCTCCAAGTCCACCACCGCTGCCTACGCTGCCGCCGCCGACGCCGCCGCCTCCAACGACGCCCGACATCCCGCCCGCACCGGGTCCCGGTGGGGGTGGACCACCACCGAAAAAGTCGCCAAACAAGCCGCCTTGTTGCGGTTGCGATCCGTCGGCCGTCGGCAAGAACTGGGAAAACTCGTCGAGCAGATCCGGCGCACCCTGGAACAGATCCGTGACTTGCGCGTAGACCTATCAGGGTCTAGTGATCAGCAACGACCCCCACACGCACGACCGCACGCTCGAAACGCACCTCTTGAATATCCTTGGTCTCCTTTTGGTAAGTCTGCAAAATCTCCAAAAACTGCTTGTACGTATCGGGATCACCGCTGAATCGGTTCTTGATCTTGTTGACGAACGCGATCGCGTGGTTGAATTCGACCATTGGGCCGGGTGGACGATCACCCTGCGCAGCAGCCGCCACAGCCGCCTGCGCTTGCGCCTGTTGTTGCTGCTGTTGCGCGACCTGCTGCTGTTGTTGCTGGTGTTGAGCAGACATCTGACCGCCCATGACGCCTGGAGGTGGTCCTCCCGGCATCATCCCAGCAGACGGGTGTTCCCTCATCCCCTGTGGCTGACCGAGTCCCATCCGCTGCTGATGCGGGTGGTGAGTATGGTGCGGAAGAGGGCCTGCCGGGGGACCGATCGAGGCGTGTGGGTTGTGATGCATCTCGACGCCCAATGCACCGCCGCCGCCGCCGGTAGATCCCGCACGAGCGGACTGCGCGCCAGAAACTGCGTTTAGCCCAGACGCCAGGAGATGAGCGGCACTACCTGACGTGGCTACGGCCGATCCCGGCACCTGTTCACGTTGTGGATCGACGCTCGCCGAACCTTGAATTCTGGCGGGCTGTTGGCCACTTCGGGATGCCGGAGTACCCGCTCTCGATTCGTGCGGTGTATGACCTGCAGAAAGGCCATGCGGATGCGGCGCTCCCGGTGGTCCTTGGGCCGGAAGCATGGGTCCGGAATGCGCATGATACGTCGCGTGATGACCAGGAGCTGCGGGAGCCGGCGTATTGCCTCCCGGTGCACCGGCAGGCGGGTACCTCGGGTCTTGTATCGGTGCAGACTCGCTCCCGCCGGAAGGCCGATCTGGGAACCCAGACGCATTGCGGTCCGGTTCACGTCGCATTCCATGCGGCGGAGGAGGGGCAGCGACGCCATGTGCGGCCGGATGACCGCCAAGAAGTGCCATCTCACGTTCGCGCGCATGTTCACGATGATCACGCACGGCGTCGCGTTCACGCTCGCGGTGGTGTATGTCCCTTTGTTGTTGCTGGTGCTGCGCGTCGGCCGAGGCAGCAGCAGCAGCAGCAGGGGGAGGAGGGTATTGGTCCCTTTCGTCTTTGACGACCGGTCGGTCCCTCGGTGTATCCGCCTGCGTCGGGCCCACGATGCCCAACTTGCGATCTTCCTCTCG
Source organism: Naganishia randhawae (assembly GCA_013461525.1). Classification (NCBI taxonomy): domain Eukaryota; kingdom Fungi; phylum Basidiomycota; class Tremellomycetes; order Filobasidiales; family Filobasidiaceae; genus Naganishia; species Naganishia randhawae. Next base: position 20,861 of record JABRPJ010000114.1, read on the forward strand.
TTTGACCCGCTCTCCTTCAGCCATGCGCTCCAGCCTGTCCCTCTCGGCCTTGGCGAACCCGCCAGGACGTTGATTCACGGTCCCGCTCGGTGTCGTCACACTAATCATCATGACGCCCTCCTGTCCGATGCCCAACCCGCCTGTCTCCCGCGCGTAATGCACATCAGCCGGATCCGTGCTGGTATAACATTCGATCCGATACCCGGGCGGCAAGAACGTGTTGAAGCCCTGGATGAGCGCCGGGTGGGAATGGAACAGTGTCGATACGCGGTCGATGACGCCCGGTGTATCGATCGTCTGCCCCTTGAACTCTTTCATGACGTCGAGGAACCGGTTGTATACGTCTGGCTGGTCGGAGAATTGCACCTGCGGAATACGCGCGAATGAGTGCCCATTCGCAACGCCCGCGCCGCACGCCAATTCACCACGGCACTCACCTTGACTTGATCGAGATAGCTCAATGCATCGCGCACATTCAGCGGCCGCTCTGCGACGATCTGCTGTTGCTGCTGCTGGGCGGCCATCGACTGGGGCGTCAGCGAGCCCGACTGTGGGTGATGGGCCAAAGGCGGCGGCTGCTGCGGCTGCGGCTGCGGCTGCGGCTGGGACGGCGGCTGTGAGCCGGTGTTGGGTGGTACGGGCGGAGGCTGGGACGCCATCTCTCCGTGTGGTCGTGTATATCGGTGTCCGGCCCGCCCCGCCCGCCGCTGGCGGTGAAAAGCAACAGGCGGGTTTGTAAATCCAAGCAGGCCGGGGAACACCTCCGGCACCGGTTTGCTTCCGCGTCGGGGCCCGGGGCAGGAAGACACGTCATTTCCCGTCACAGCGGACTCGGGGGCATCTGGCAGGAAGCGGGCGCACCCTGCACGCAACCCGCCGTCTTTATACAACTCGCTCGCTACCCTCGCTACCCGTTCTTTCCCTGTCCCTGCACCTTGATTCCGAACCCTAGCTATACCTATACCCGTCCGTCCCACTGGCCAGCGCACCACGCACATCTAACCCACGCGAAACGCTCTGATCAGCACCACTCGTTTGCGAGGCCGACGGGGGTAGAACAAAAAGAGACTCACATGGATCGTCCCCGTCGGCGGTAGCAAGCAGCATCGTTCTACTAATTCCTTGTCCGGGGGCATACCCTCCCTTGCCCCGTCCGTTCTCGTAGCCATGCCTGACCTCTCTCGGGCGCGGCGCTGCCGCCACCGCAGCCGCAGAACCCTGCCCGTTGCGGGAAAACGAATGCGACGGAAGCCTATACGCGCCCTTGTTCGCTCCTGCTCTAGCGGATGGCGGTGGCGGGGGCCCAACGTCGGTCATGATCCCGGTCGCGAGGATACCGGTTGGCGTTGCGGTCAAGGCAGGGGTAGTGAACCGCCCATATACCTCGTACCGCGATCCATCCGTCACATCGGCTTCCCCCCACCGATTTGTTCCCCCACGAGCATCGCCCGCCGCGTGGACCGTGACCGCGGCGGTGCTGTCGTTGCTAGCTAAGGGGAAGCTGCTGGCGATCCGTACAGCAGCATGCGGGTACCGAGGGGGACTGAACGGTGCTTCGGGAGCGATCATCGTCGTTGCTCCCCCTACTTGGTACGAGCCCGGAGCGGGAGGAGTTGCCGTACCATATTCTTCCATTCGCGGGACAGCGGGCAGATCCGCACCCTCGTCGTCCTCGTATCCTTTCCCCCTGTCTGCCTCCCCATCTTGCGAACCCATGCGCCAGTCCTTTGCTGAAAGTACCTGCTGCCGAGTAAGCGCCTCCCTCATCTCGTCCTGCTGCACCGCGCGCATGTTCCGCGTCACGGACGAACGCGTGCGTCTTGCGCCGAGGGTTTCCAGTGTCAGGTGGATAATGGAGGCTAGGTAGGCGGCTTTTTGTTGCGTGCGTGACGTTTGTCAGTCGTGATCATGACCGCCCATCAAGTGAGCTCCTATTCGCGCACGTCCTGCGGCCGATACTCACCGACTAGAAGCCAGAGAAAGGCAGCACTCGCTTTCTTCGTGGTACACCAGCCCTCCAACGCCTGGCGAAACTTGGAGCCGAGGGCTGCGTGCGGGTCTTTAAACGGGTCCTTGCACCCTGGTTGGGAGAACACTAGGCGCAAAAGTATATAAGTTGTGTCTCCTCGTCGTTTATAAGGGCAAGCAAGCGACTCACCGCTCGCGCTCACCACAACAGCCGCAAGGAACCCCACCCCGCCTCCCGCGCCCAGCAGGACCCACCTCACGCGCGTCGATTCACGCAGCAGCGCGGAGAACCGGTCGATACCCATCGTCATCGTTGTCGTCGTGGGCGTTCCTCCCAGACGGCGGGTGATGATGGGCGGGAGAACAAGTGTTGATGGGATGAGGAGGAGGATGAGGAGCAGGATGATGAGGAATACCGAGAGACCCGCTGCGCGCCGCGATATAGTCGAGTGCATCAGCGCCGCGCCGCGCCGCGAGGGTAAGGAGGGGACGTACACACTCCGATCTTCCACTCTGCCTGGAATGCGGCCAGGGCGGCGAAACAAGACATGGCGATGAACGCGAGCAGGATCTGCGGCGCGCGGGCGTGGTGGTTTCAGCGGGCGTGTTTCGCCGTGCAGAGGGGAGAACTCACTTGGAGTACATGTAGCGTGATTTCCAGCCGGGAGATGGTCTGTTCGCGGGCAGGGATCATCGCCGCGGCCCAGCTGTTGTGGAGCATCGTGTGCCGTGGGGGCGGCCCGAGGACGGGGGAACGCCATCATGCCCGGCCATAAGAAGACAGCCGGTTGATGCGCGGCGTAGACAGTCAGTCAACGGTGCTTCCCCTTGATCGACTCATGAAACACGGATGAAACGCGATCGGCCTCCACCTGCGCTCCAGGCCCAGGCCCAGGCCCGCGGTTATCGCGCGGTCCCTGCCCTTCCTCTGCTGCTGCGCCCCTCTCCCGCCCCCCTCCCCTCTCTCCCCTCCTCGCCCCGCCCGCCCGCCATGGCGCTCCCCACGACGCTCCCGCCCTCGCTGACCCCGCAGGAACTCACGTTCATCACGGAACAACAGGAAATCGAGATCGTCCCGTCCTTCAGCATGACCAAGATCCGGCTCGTCTCCGTGCGTCCCTGCGTGTGCCTCCTCCCCTCCCCCGCGCGCGCGCTAACCCCCCTCCCAGGGCGGGGGTGGTGCGTTCGGGCCGCCCAGTCGCGCAACAGGGCCACGATGGCTCGCGCTCGCGCGCAAGCGGGAGAAGAAATGCAGGATCATCCCCCCGGATTGGTTGAGTCCCGGTACGCACGCCCCGCTTCGTTCGTCGTCCTGGTTTACCCTGACCCTCCCTCCCTGCCCCTCCCTCCCTGCCCGCTAGATATCCTCACAGCGATGGTGCAGGAAGAGATGAATGAAAAGAACGCACTGTGGCCCGACATCCCGCGCCATCTATTCGAGACTGCAAAGGTGCTGCTGGACGTGTAAGCCTCGTTCGCCCTGCTCTCACACTCACAACCCGACCGCCACTGACCACATCCCTCGTTCCCACCGTGCCTACTCACCCCGCACCCCTCCCTACACACAGAGCCCCGAACGACCTCCCGGAACCCTCCCAAATCCGCTCAATCCTCCTACACCTGCGCCACCTCCGCCTCTCCAAAATCCGTACCGCCCTCCGTCCACCACCGCCGTCAAACACCGCACGCGGCGGCGGCGACTCCTACTCCCTCGACAACAATGACGAGGAGCCCGATACGGGCGCCTTCTCCGGGAGGGGCGAGTACATGAGTTTAACCGGGTTCACACCGCTTGAGGTTTGTCAGATGCGTGGAATGTTTACCGGTGTGCTGCGCGTGGTGGGCAAGCTGAGTGGCGGGGTTGATGATGTTGCCGTGGAGGGTGACAGGGGTGCGAACGACATGGACCTGGATCGGTGATACGGCCGCACGTAGTGTTGTATACTAGCTTGGGGTTAAGTGCGCGACCCGCATCATAGCAAACATATGCATGGAATCATGGTACAAAGGACACTGCAACTAGCTCGAAACACGCGCGCATCTACAACGGCAGATTCCTGACGCCTTCTTTATCTATCACCACCGCATTGAACGTGAACTGGTACGCCAGACCTAGGCCACCCCCGGAAACGCATCAGCATACACCGACCACGGACGCGCGCGCGCGCGCGCTCAAAGACGACGAGAGCGACTCACGAAGCTTGACCTCTGCCACACATTTCCTCAACAATTCCTCGGCCTCGTCCCGCGTGATGTCAGGGTACCAATACTTGTCCATCGTGCTCAACGCCACGTAGATCCCGAGCCCCTGAGCGGCGTAAGGAAGGATCGCTTTCGTCCCATACAGATCGATCGAGTACCTGCCGGGGTGCCCGTCATAAGCGAGCCGAACAGACGGGGGAAAGAAGCCTGAAAGAGCTCACAGATGCGCCTCGGAATGCACCTTGTCGTACCCCCCCAGCAACAAATTAACCGCATACGGACTCCTTGAACGGATCGAGTTGGCGAGCTCTTTCCGGATGAACGCGGACGCAGGGGCCGGGAGGAGTTCCGTGTTGTTTCTATCGATCGCGCGCAGGGTCAGCAGGGTGAGAGAGGAGACCAAAGCAAGGCAAGGCGTACCGGATTTGGTACAGCCGCAGGTTTCGCTCGACGTAGTCGACAAAGTTGTTGGTGTCGCCTGTAAGGACGAGGGGGGGGGGACGGTCAGCGATTGCTGTAGAGTGGGCAAAAGGGGTCCCCGGGCGAATGTAGATATAGGTCGTTCGTGCAGTCCACGCATCACCATCACGCACGACCCCTCCTCTCGTACGCGGTCGCGGTCTCTTGGGCATGTTCGAAGAGCAAGGTTGCCTCTGTCGAACTGGGCGACCGGCACCGTCCCAAATCACACACCTCGCACAACCCCAAAGGGACTACCCGGACCGAGGAGTGCCAACATGCCAAACGACATATCAACCACGCGCCTATGCCGCCGTTAGCGTGCAACAGCCGCCGCCGTCTTCGTCCTTGTCCGATTCCCAGTAGATACCGCAGGACGTCCCTGCGAATACCCGAGCCCGAGCGCCGTGGAAGCCCATGCCATGTCGGTGTCCGATCCAAACGTCGTCAAGCGACGCGCACAGGGTCCTTTGGCATTGAGACCTTTGGTGACTGTGGTGGCGGTACGACGGCCCCAGAAACCTTCAGGCTTGAGCCTGCGTCTACTGGATCTCCAGCGGCTACGCTTTGCCATGTCGGTTTCTCCTCCTCGCTCCTCGCTCGCTTGGCTCATGCACTCACCAGGCTCCCCGCCAAACGCCAGCGCCAGCCCGGGACTCAACGTCCGTATCTTGTTCTCGTCCGACTTCATCTTGATGATACTCCTTCCCGCCGACTGATCGGAAGCGAGGAGGACAAAGTCTTTGCCTGCGCCGCCCCGCGGAGGGGAGAGGGGTTAGCGCCGGACCACAGGCTCGAGAGAGGATGGAGACGGACCTGTGATCCCGAATGAACAATCTGCCATTGTGTGCGTGTGTGCGTATGGATCGGGGGATACTGGCGCTGTGGATCGGTGGAATGCTATGTCTGCTCTCGAGTCCTTGTCACCACATTCGTCATTCAACGCTGACCCAGCGCAAGAAACGCGCGGTCCGATCGCGGAAATACACGTCATTCATGGCGCCCGTCTGCTTCACGGTCCAGTCCCAGAATCGAGCGACTGTGCTTCGCGTCAACTGGGGAACTGAATGCAGGTCATCGATATCCGCATGAGCGTATACCATGACAACAGTCAGGCAATACCCCGCCTCTTCTGCCCGCGGCGCTTGTGTTGGAATGAACCAGACATGATCCCGTATCCGCGCCACGCTCACTATCACTTCTAGTTGTACAACCGCGCTCTGCGTGTCCCCGCAACGGGCCAAGGGGGCGGCATCGCCAAACTCTTCCCAACCACAACGTCCTAGCGACAGCTACGCCTTCTCCTTGCTCCCATCGATCTTACTCCTCACACCCGCCGGCAGAGGCACAACATCCCTCTCCACGGGCTGCAGCTGAATCGTACGCCCACTCAGCCACCCATCGGCACCGGGGACGGGCATCTTCTCGATCCCTTCCGTCGGGAGGTACGTCTTCCGGTACTCGCGCTTGGCGGCGGTGTCGGTTCCCGCGATGCTGCCGGCGCAAGGGGGGGGGGGGGGGGGGGGAGGGGGGGTAATGGAGCAGGGGGGAAAGGGCGTACCCGTCGCGTTGGGCCAGGAGGCCTTTGTCGACGTGTTCGTCCGCCGTGTAGGCCATCATCAGCTGCGGCGGGCCCAGCGGGAAGTCGGGATGGATGTCGTACTGCCTGCGATGCGGAGGGGCAAGTGAGGTCAGGGGCTGGTCGTACAGAGGACGGCTCGTGCGTACCAGGTGTGGATAGTCTTTCCGTATGTCGTGTGCAGCTCCGTCATGGCCGGGATCTCGGCGGCGTCGTTGACGAAGCCTAGGGTTGGCTTTGTGTCAGCAGTGAAAAGGCAGCCAGAGGAGAGGGTAGCGATGCGATGTCCGACGACGTACCAGGAACGAGGGACTTCATCCCAACCTGCAGCATTCCACTTTCCACCTCTATCCGCGCCCGGAACGATCAGCACTACTCCTCCCACCGTAGAGACACACGCGAGGCGACTCACCAAACTTGTGAGAATGCCAGTACCGTTTCTCCTCGTCATCGAGCGCCTGGAACGTCTCCTCCGGAACCACATACTCGATCCCAATCAGCCTCGCTCCGGGAGTGTCGGAATCAAAGATAAGACACTGGTGCATGTTTTTGCCCTTGAGGTGGGTGCAGTAGTGGTGTGCGATCACGGAGCGGGAGGGGTCGTGCCTACGCCGCCCTCGAGGGGGGGGGAGTCAACACGCCGCGACGTAAAAAGGCAAGAAAAGAATCGGGGGGCGGCTTACGCATAGGTATCTATAATGCATTCATCCGTCCGTCCCGTATGACCGGCAACCCATACCCATCAGCACAGTCCTGACAAGCTACACAGCCAAGGGGACTCACGCAGCCCGCATAAATGCTGCCTGACATTGCTCAACGGCTGGAAACTGGACAGCCCCGCAGCGGCAGCCTGGTACGGCTCGGTGTGGAACACTGCCTTGACGGTGTCGGCGATGTGGTCCATTGTTGTTGGGTCGCTGGGGCACGGACGGGCGGGCTGGCGAGGGAGGGGCGGAGGGGAGTGCAGGAATATATGCTGACGCTGGAATGAAGGTATGACGTCATGATTGGGGGCCCCGCAGCGGTCACGTGAGCACCCAGTAGGCACCCGCCCAGGAACACGGCGGGCCAATCAGGATCCCCATACAAAATAGACGGTTTCAGTCATACAACGCGTGTCGGCACATTTGCCCTTGTTCTGTTCCTGTGTTCGTGCGGCCCCGGCTCTTCGTCTTCACTTAGGACGTACGAACCCTCCCGCCTCGCAATTATACCCTTCTCCCTCTAACCCATCCCCATCCGTTACTCAAACGTCCCCGCAGCAGCAGCAGGTCGGCCGTTTCCCCTCCCCCGAGCTCTGCCTCCCCGTCCACCATTCGTCGTTGCGGCAGAAGCGCCATCGTCCTCGCCGCCGCCGCCGCCGCCGCCAAACGTCATCTCATTCAACGCCGCTTCGTCCCGTCTTCGGTTGTGGAAGCGTCCCCCGGCGCCACCAGCTCCGCCACGAGGGGGACGCGAGGGGAGCGGGAACGCCGCCCCCGCCGCCGCCTCGTGTCTTGCGCGAGGAGGCTGCCCATCGGCAACCGAGAACGGACCGGCCCCACCCACGCCGGTAAAGGATTGGTCGTGTGTTCTTGGTCCACGGCCGCGGTGACCGGCTGACGAGGTGAACCCTCTGCCGCCGCCGCCGCCGCCGCCGCGGCCTCGTCCCCCACGGCCAGCGCCGCCCTGCTGGGGGTTCTGGATGTTTGACGAAACCGAGTCAAAGAACGAGCTTGATTTATTGTATGCCGGCGCTTTAGGAGCATTGTCGGTCGTCTTGTCGTCGTCGGTCTTCTGGATAGACGATGGCTCAGTAGGTACAGCAGGAGCAAGTGGCTGGTCGGCAGTGCCAGTTGGGACATTGTGTTCCCCGGCAACACCCTCAGCAGGCGGCGGCGGCGGCGGCGGCGCACCCTTCTCGCCCCCGCTGCCCGCTTCACCACTCCGCAGCGCTGCGAACCGGGCGTTCATACCCTCGAAATCAAACTCGGCTTTCGGGTCCTCCTCCTGCGCCGCCAGCGAAAACGCACCAGGGGCTCGTGGTGCGCCTCCTGCTCGACCGCCTCGCACGCCGCCCCCGCTGTGGTGAGGCACGCGCGCGGGTCCTCGTGCTGGTGGACCACGGTGGTCTACCTGTGCTGCGAGCTGCTCAAACGGAATGCCTACGGCAGGTCCTGTTGGCTGTCGCGAGGGAACAGCAGGCGACGACGATGACGGCGGCGGCGGCGGGGCACGTTTGCTAAAGTCGTTTTGAACGCGTTCAAGTGTCGTTGTGTGGGCTGTGGCGATGGAGGGCGCTAGTGGTGGAGCCATCGTTGCCGGTGGTGGAACAATGGACGCCGAAGATGCATGTGGTGAGGGCGCGTGTTGTGCCGGGGGTTGGTTTGGCGGAAACGGTGACGACTGAACTTGCGGCGCGGGCGGAGCTGGGGCGGACTGAATCCAGGCAAATGAATGTAGCGAAAGTCAGCTCCCAGCGCATCGAATCACGCGACAATGTCGACTCGTTCGACCCGGACTCGACGACATGCACACATCCACAAGCCCCTTTTTGGAGGTGATCAGAAGGAAGGCAACGGAGGTGTCCACACGAGGTTATGCGCTCATCAGACTTTGTAACCCACAAGGGGCATTTTACATCCGAAAAATACTTCATCATTGGTTCCAAGGCTGTGTATGTGTGTGCATGCTGACGAGCCGGCGAGCGACAGGGGAAAGAGGGACGGAAAGAAAGGGATGCTTACGCCTTGTGAAACGATCGCTGGGTCGTGCGGCAGCTGTGGTTGCGGTGGCTGTAATCCCGGTCCCTGCTCATCGATCACAGCGATATCGCGGACGTCGGCAGCACTATCCAGACGACCATCAGCACGTGTGCTCCGAAGAGAGGACAAGCGCGGGGTGCTCACCGAAAGACGACGTAGGGGTACACGGTGTTGGCGGGCGGGACAAACCCACCAGGGGTGACCCGATCCTCGGTGCCGAGGGACAAGACATCGACGAGCGATATCGCGGACGATTCGCGGTCGATCGCGTACAAGGTCCCGATGTAGCGGATTTCCGAGTTTGACTTGAGGACGATGCGTTTGCCGATGATGCTTTCCGCCATGGCGGGCGGGCGGGCGGGTTGTTGGTCGGACGTGAGGAGGGCGGGGGCGGGAAGGGGACGGAGTATAGAAGAAACGAATGTGCGAGGGGAGGGTATACAACAGGGCACGTGACTGGCGCAGCAGACAGCGAAAGGACGGCCACACAGCGAGCGCTCCTTTATGGCCCGCGGAGAAAAGAGCAGGCCCGCGCTTCGTGGCGTAGCGCACACAACAGAAGCGGCGACGGCGGGGACAGCGCGCGTGACGTGTATTTCGCCCAGTCGGTCGCGGTTCTCCTCCCACCGGCTCATTACAATCGCGCTATTCAGCCCCCTCTGCCTGCTGCATTGCCTGCGTCAACCCCTCCGAATGCTCCTCCCTATCCCACGACCCTACCGCTTCGCCATCCCATCGCATTTCCCAGCCCCAGACCGTGCTGCGCTTCTCCACGTCGCCTTGGTCCTCTGCGAACATGACCCCGCGATGCTCCCGCACCACTCGGCGGATGCGCCATCCGCGCTCTTCGGCCAGGCGGAAGAACTGCAGGTCACGCAGGTACCATTGTGGCAGATGATGGGAATGGAAGACGTATGCCCGTCCTGTGCGGCGTGTGATGAGCGCTTCGCACGAGTGGAGGAGCGAGTGGTGTTGGCTGTGGTTGAAGATAAGGTCGGAGAGGATGAGTATGTCGTATTTCCGTCGTTTGTCCGTGCGTTCCGAGGCAGTGATTTGCGACGGGGAAACATTGTCGGTGGACAGTGGTGGAATGTCATCGACCAGGTCGAGCAGTTCGTCCGTCTTCTTCCCCCACAAATGACCCTTGACAATCATCCGTTCATCCCATGTCCTCCCCGCGTCGGCGAGGGAAGCCAAACGCCGTCCGTTCTCCGCCACATTCCACCGCAGGTTATCCAACAGGTCCTCATCTGGGTAATCGGTGACGACGACCTTTGCGGCGCCGAGGACTCCACAGACAAGGGATGGTAAGCCGCCGCCAGCGCCGAGCTCGAGAACGGTGGCGCCCGTGACCCCGGCCTCCTCCTGTGAACGCTGCTGCGTGGCGAGGGTGAGAAAATAGTCGGAGAGAGAAACACCAGCGTTCCATAGTACGTGGCCCCACAACGGGTTCGTGCCGACGAGCTGAACAACGAGTTTTGCCCCGTCGTCGGAGAGGAACTGGGAGAGTAGCGGCGAGGCGTAGGTATGTATTGTTGAGGGAGGAGGCGGTGGGCGTTCTGGTTCCTGGAGGGGTCGGACGAGGGTGAAGGTGAGGAGGAGAATCGTGAAGAAGGGAAGACGGACGTACAGGGAACATGACATCTAGATCCATCAGGCCTTCCCCGTCACTCATGCTGCTCCCGTCATCCGAGTGATGCGAAACCATGGCGGCGTTGTTCGGAACACAGGTCGAGCTTACTGGATGCACGGGTATCCCGAGTGGTTTACATGTCCTGGTTGTCCCCACTTGGACGCCGTTCGATCGGGCCGCCCGAAATTTATGTTGACAATTCCGTGTGACCGAATACCACGTCATTCCGCGCGGGTACCGCCCCGTCCGCCCTCGCGAGTCGACATCTTCATCTCTTCCTGCATCGTCCTTGCTAGGCCCCGTATCGCCTGTCCACGTCACACACACACACGGCACCATGCCCCGTCCGCCCTCCCCGTCATCGTCTGACCGGCGGTGGCCAGCGCGGTACCCCGCACGCAACGATCGGGACCGCCCAGCGTACCGGGACTACGACGGCGACTACGACTATTCCGACCGGGAAAGGGATCGCCGAGAGAGGGAGAGGGACGAGTACGATGCCTATACTGCAGCTGGGGCAAGAGGTAGAGGTGGAGGAAGACCTCCGCCTTTGGCCCCGCCGTCGTACAGCAGAATAGGAGCAAGGGAGAGGGAATACATGTCCCCCCCGCCACGAAGGGACAGGTCCTGGTCCCGCGAGAGAGAGCGGGAGTACGAGCGTGAGCGGGATCGAGAATACGAGTGGGATCGAGAGAGGGAGAGGGAGCGGATGAGGGATAGGGAGTTTGACCGGGATGCACCGCCGCCTTTACTCAGCGGTGGTGGCAGAAAACGTTCGCCATCCCCTTCGCCACGATCGGTACGCAGTCGGTACTCGCCACCACCACCGCCGCCGCTACCGCCGCTAGACGACAGAGACGCGCGGTCGCGGTATGCCCGTGCTCCGCCGCCTGGTGGTGGTGGTGGAAGAGCGGCATACGACTACGCGCCAACATCATCGTCATCGTATGACCGTCCCGCTGCGCGTCGGATGTCCTCGCCGCATCGTGGACAAGGGCTGCACTACGCTTCGCATACGCTTCCCACACCCCCGTCCCATTCTGCTATGGGAAGCGGAAACTCGGCGCTTCAGCTCGATGAGGGGAAGCGAGGGAATGCCATCGTTGTCGGTGCTGGTGACAAGGGAGAACACGAAGGACGCGCAGAGGAAGTGGTTTTGGAGAATGGCGAGTATTCAGAGGAGGAGGGCATGGTCACGCCTCCGCAGCTCAAGAAGAGGAAACTAGAGGAGGCTGATGCGGATGCTCGGGAGGACAAGGAACGGAAAACAGGTCGGTCTAGATTGGATTCCCCGGGTTGCTTTGATGCAGACTGATGAATGGCGCGATTCGGTCCCAGGCTCGGCAACTCCATCTCTGGCAACCGTGAATACTTCGGAAGGACCAGCCGCCCCGACACTGCTGGAAGAAGTTCGGAAACCACGATTGGTGGTCGTTTCGGCACCCAAGAGACTAGTGGATTCTCCCCCGCATCAAAGCAGGACGGCGGCGGCGGCGGCGGCGGCGGCGGCGGTCCCTCCCCCGGCGGCTCCCCTTCCCGCCGAAGACGCGGCACAGAGTGAGGTCGAGGACGCACCAGGAATGCAGGACACGATGAAACACCCTTCGTCCCCGCGACATGTAGAGAGCAAGTCGGAAACCAACACAACGTCAGCCGGTGAACCGACCGTGCTGCCGTCGACGCAGCAGACTAGCGCACCAGCGCCAGAGCGTGACCGTAGTCGCTCACCGATCAAGATCTCGCTCCCGTCGATCTCGCTCGGCGGCGGGAAAAAGGCGGGGAACGCGCCAACGCCTACTGCCGCTGCCGGGTTCGCAGCGGATCGGCCCAAGAGAGTTGCCTCTCCTGATCAGAAAGTCATTTCTGACGGTTGGAATCCCGTTGATGGGAGGTATGGAGTTGCTGGCCCGTCTTCCACAGAGTCAAACGCACCTTCTGCGGTATATTCGAAAGACGCAAGAGCAGGCTCCCCATCAGCGTCATACGACGCTTTCTTCTCCGTACGGGAAAGACGAGATCGGTACGACGAGCCACGTTACGGCTCCCGGCACCCCCCTCCGCCGCGCGGACCCGCACGGGGCCGTGGGCGTGGGCGTGGAGGTGGTGGTGGCTACGGAGGACCGCCGTCATATGAACGGTATGGCCGTGATATGGACCGCGAGAGGGCAAGCGCAGCGGGCCGACGGTACTCGACGTCTCGCTCCTGGTCCCGATCTCGCTCCCCTGTCCGAGGCGCGCGGATGGCTAGATCCCCGCGCTCACGGTCCAGGTCGAGTTCGCCGTTCCGCCCCCGTCTGAGATCCGTGTCGCGTGGACCCAGAGAACGTGCCCCTGCCGCTGCTGCGGGCGCTCGATATCGAGAACGCTCGAGAACGCCAGCCCGTGCGAGGTCACGCTCGCGCACGCCCCGGTCGATGGATTCTCGGTCGCGCTCACGGACGAGGACGATCTCAAGGTCTCCACGATCGAGGTCGCGTTCGCGCTCCCGTTCGCCCCCGATACCGACCGCGCCTTCCTCCTTTCGACGTAATCTACGCCCGCCTACCGGACCCGCTGCAGAGTCTTCCAATAACACGAGCCATCTATCTGATCGCGACCGAATGGCCCCGTCTTCGTCTCATCCCGGCCTGTCGAATTCCATCTCCGGGTCCACGGCCGGTTCCGGGCCAAGGGGAGGATATATACCGACTGGGCCGAGTGGAGGGTATAGTCGCGGTAGGGGAAGAGGTGGGCCCCCTATCGCCCCTCGTGCGCCCCGAGCCGAGCGATTGGGGTACGCCACAGCGACCGGTCCTCCGTTGACTTCTACGAGGCCGGCAGTTCCTCCGCCGCTTGCATCCACATCCGCCGTTCCCGGAAGCGGTACGACGGCGCAGCGCTCGATGGTTGATACGTCTCAAACCCCGCGCGACGCCTATACCTCGATGACGGCTTCGGTAGACGGCAAGGTGGAACCTGTGCGCGAGTCATTAGCACCGGTCGCCTCGGTGGAAACCGCGGAAATCGCGATCAGCCAGGATACTCCCGCGAGCGTCGCTGCACCTCTACCGATCGTCCAGTCCCAGCCGCCGGTGGAGAACACAGCGGAATTGATGGCGGACAGGGAAAGCAAGATCAAGATCCAGTTCAAACGAGATGCGGACACATCTCCCGTCGCTCCTGTATCCATGGCCCCTCCCGAGCGTCCTTCGAGCAAGCCGAATGCAGCGCTCGTCGCGCCGTCCGCAAGGTTTTCCGTCTCTTCGTCGCCCATCGCTCCCGCCTTGTCTGCCAGCCCGACGACGCCACTGGTCGAAGGCAAGGTCTATACCGCATCGCCCAAGGTTGGATCGTCCCCTCTCGACGCGGGGGCCGTCACACCAGGCAAGCAAGCTCAAATGGACAGGAGGCCAGATGTGCGGCCGACGCAGAGCCAGATACAGCCTTCCGATGTCACTTCATCTACGCCCGTTCGTAGACCATCGCATGCAACGCTTCCACCCGCATCAAACGCCACGCCTCAGCCCCGTTCCCGCGCGTCATCTTCCGCTGTGCCGCCTACGCCGGGTGTGCGTACGCCACATGCCCAGCAACCTGGCCCCACTTCTATGTTGCGTCATTCGACGTCATATGCACGTCCTACTCTGCTGTGGAAGGAATACTCTCCGCCTGCGGAATTACGTATACGAGACCGACCGAATGTTGCAGATGTCATGGATGCGATTCATGCCGTGTTGCCCAACATTCATCCAGGAGGCATGGAGAACAGGGACATGACGCGCATTGCTGACGATTGGGAAAGACAGGTAAGCGGCGTGCATACAGTACGCACGAGGAAGCCCTTCGCTAATGGTGTTTCTTCTTGCTGGATCAGCTTGCGAAATTACAGCACGAGCGAGCGCTCATCACGCACGCCTTTCAGTCCCTTGCGTCTGGACTGCGGGTCAAAAAGTTTGAACTGGGGAACGCGCTGGATGAGGTATGGGTTGCCGAGCGGAAAGTGGAAGCCGCGGGGATGACGATGGGAACGGCTATATTCTCGCCCAGGAGGGAATAGGCGATGTCCCGTTGGACTGTCGTATACGTACTGCTCTTCTTGCTGTATATTCACGTGCCGTCATGAAGCCAGTACAGGGTATGATATGTTTTCTCGACGTGTGTGCGGGTCCGCGTGGGCGCTCTAGTTTGCTCACCGTGCGTTGGTGTGACGTTTCCCACGTGCGGCTGCGGTTTGTGAATCGGGTATAGAAGCACGAGCGCAATATATCGGAATAGCAATCCCTCCGTTGGGCGATAGGACGTCGAGAGTGCAGAAGACGCATTTATTAATCGCTATCTCGAGTAACTAGCGTGAACTGTTCGGAACATGGCTTAAGTGGCGTGTGAGAAACAGGTATGAAGGAGCAAGACGGATTGATATCCTCCGACGATTCTGCTACAACCAGTACAAGCGTTGAGCTTGCCAACCATTTCTTTTCATTTTCCATCCATTTCTTTTCTTCCCTCCTCTTCCTGTCCAAAAAGCTCCCAACGAGATGAGACGGGGATCCTTCGACTCGGCACGACCTCTTGCCTCGATCCGCCCAATATAGGCAGCGTCGGCAGTGGCGCAGAGCCGGCGAACAAACCCCTAACTGATAAACCCCTAACTCATCCTCTATTGCGATTCGCCGTCACAGTGCGCCTTGTACGCCTTATCTGTCAACAAGGCTTCAAACTCGGACGGGTTGGAGAGCTTGATCTTGCATAGCCAGCCTTTGGTGCGCGCGGGGGGGGAGGGGGGGGCGTACGTGCAAGCGAGCGAGCGAACGAGCGAACGAACGAACGAGCCAAAAACGACGAGTCAGTAAACGCAGTCCCTAGGTCTCGCGAGACGATCGCAAGGGCGGGAAGGTGTGGAGTGGGGGGGGGCACATACCTCGACCCTCGCTGTCCTTGTTCAACAGATTCGCTTGGTCGTTGAGCTGCTCGTTGATTTCTACAACGACCCCAGAAACGGGGGCATAGATGTCCGAGGCGGCTTTGACTGATTCCACAGCGCCGATGGGGTCTGCTCTCGCGTGCGGGGTCAGGATCAGGCTCGGCGGCGGGACGGACGGGGAAGGAGGAAACATAACGCGGGAGGGAGAGGACGTACCGGCCTGCGTGACCTCGCTGTCCACTTGCGGCAATTCGACAAACACGACGTCCCCAAGCGCTTTCTGCGCATAGTCGGTGATGCCGACGGTGCCGACGTTGGTCGCGTCGTCGAACTGGACGTATTCGTGGTCTGTCGTGTATCGCGTCGCTGCCATACACAGGAAAGGACGGGTTAGCGTGTGTGGATTTGGAGTGTGCGATAATGAGCGGGTTAGGGCTAAGCTACCCAGGCCCCGTTTGGACGGGTGGATCGTTCGGGAATCGCTGAACGTGGGACAGGGCGGTGGCCGATCTTGGGAGACGGTCAACACGCCTCTCCTGCAGGTCGGCTCTCCTCCCGCAGCGGGGGCAGGGAATGCCTTCCTCGCCCGACACACACCCCTCCCCTTACACAAAGGCGGGAAGGACGGCGAGACTACTCACTGCTGGCAAATCGAACAGCGCTGGGCATTCGCACGACGGCGGCCATGCGGGCGGCAGGGACAGCGCGTCGCAGGTGGGTGCGGGCGGCGGCGCGGGCGGAGGTGGTGATAGCAGCGATCATGGCGGTGTGGC
Source organism: Naganishia randhawae (assembly GCA_013461525.1). Taxonomy (NCBI): domain Eukaryota; kingdom Fungi; phylum Basidiomycota; class Tremellomycetes; order Filobasidiales; family Filobasidiaceae; genus Naganishia; species Naganishia randhawae. The sequence continues at coordinate 37,119 of JABRPJ010000114.1, forward strand.
GGTGTGTATGTGGGCGGTTGCGGGCGGTGCGGAGGTCGCTGGGGTCGGTTCCTCAAGTATATGCTCGTTGCAGAAAACACGAGCCAACTTGGGCTGATTATTGGAAATGCGCGGATGCAAACGGGGCACCCACCATGATATGATTTCCATTAACTTGGTCCTACCAAGCGACCGCGGAGAGTTCTAGTCCACAAAACAGTCGACTTGAGTGTTTGAACAAGTAGCCCAAAGTGGTCGACCCAAACGAGGTCCGGCGGCTACGTGACGTCGATGGGGTTGAGGGATCCTTGATACTCTATATCCACCGCGTAGTCTAACCTGCTCTACACCTCTGGATACTTCGAGACCGAGCCAGAACGTATGATACCCTTTACAACTTATCAGGGTCCGTCGTAGGCGTTGCATCGACGATTGACAACTGTTAATGTTTTGTATTAGGTGATACAGAGCCTTCCTCGAGCGCAGGTGACGCGGGCAAACCTATAGAATTTGTCACCCCTCAGTTGCAAACTTAGGACCGGCCATACACTTGCCGAACCCTTCAATACTGATCGAGGCTCATAGCGACGAGTACTGCGTTCAGCAGCGCAGTCATGTGCGATGATGACGAACATACAGCTTTTCACAAGCTCAGTCGTTGACAAAACCTGTAACATACTAGCAGATTTGCCACCCCATACGCTCACAGTGGAGATCCGCCCCCATTGAGATGGTCACGTTGATCACTGATTGACGTCCCCTTCAATCACCTTGCTGAATACAGGGCGCTTACGTATGTGATAATAAGGAATGTATGGCTGTTCCCATAAGCAACCGTTACTGCTAAACCTGAAGTTTCACCATTCCGCCATCGCAAAGGTGAAACCAATGCTACAACTGTGGAACCCGCTGAAATTCGTCATGACTTCCAGCAACCAAGTGCATGACACCCTCAGCCTGTTCATGTCCAGTCTTCAGGAACCTCAAGGAGTGCCAATGCGTAATTGGTGATGGAGTGACCCAAGCGTAGGCGAAATTGGCACTCGTCAGTCGCGAATCTGAACCTGACCCTTTGCTTGTGGAACCCTCCGAAGCTGATCAGAATCTCCAATGATGGTTGTTATCGCCTCTAGCAAGCTGCCTAGGTGCTTTAGTCAAGCAGGAACTGCTCTTCACATTCTGAAAGTGCGGTCATTTGTTGCACTCTTGAAGATTCCACCACACGCGAAAGTGGCAAAGTCGCAACCAACCCGATGTTAGTGGTACCCCTCATACTAAAGCGGCCTTTGTACCTTTCATGCTCGTCTCGTAGAACCAGCCACCTGTAATATCAAGAAGAAAAGAGATCTCCACCAGAATCGTCAATGAATTCATTTACATACCACGGGACTTGTCATTTCCCAATCGAAAAGTGGAGACCGTCCCTGCGCCTGTGATTCTCTCCCAGACTAATCAGGATCTCTAACGCCTGCCAGCCTAACACCAAGCCAATACAAGCGAATATGAAACGTGAAAATGAAGCGAGGGGCATCTCAGTCGCGCAACCCAAAACCGAGCTCAAGAACGTCACCGAGCTGACATTTGTTACGAATCCAATTACACATAGGTATATGCTATTATACGGGTATCAGCTCGCTTAAGAGCCCTCAATGAACCTTTTACAACGTTCTTGCGGTATCACCCCGGTCCTGTCGATTCCTCGATCCGTCACATGACAATGCGCGACGGAAATGAGGCGCCATCGAAAGATACCGCACTGTCCAGGGCAACCTTGTCCTGTTGCATCCATACTACGCGCCCAAGAGAAAGGGCAAACATTGGGATGGCGGCCATGCGTCAGTAAAACGCTCTTGTGCGAGCTCTGTTGCCCCGAAACATGGGTGATAGTAGGCGAACCTGGCGGGGCGGGAGGTGAGGGATGTAGACTGC
>JABRPJ010000115.1:0-38332 GCA_013461525.1 Naganishia randhawae
AGCTGCTTCAGTGAAGCTAAGCTGCTTGAAGCATCGGCTAAGTAGAGTTTAGTGACTAAGTAGATGACGACAGGTGATATCATCATGTACTATAGACTATACAACTACGAGCGGTTCTCTACAACAACGTATCCAGAATTTCTTACACTCACAAGGACTAGCTCCTGTCTTTCGCTCAGCGTACATAACAAGTATTGGCTTACGTACATAACAAGTATTGGCTTACGTAATTCGAACACTGTAACTCGTGCTGGATTCTTTACAACGGCAGTGCTGCTCAAGCGATTACGCAAGGCAGACCCCGCGCCCGCGACACTTGGTGTGTGATGAGAAGTACCTGATCGATCTCCAGCCCATTAGATTCCAACTCATCAGGCAACATAACCATGCGCGGTTAAACAGACAAGTGTTGCATAGCGAAACGAAGGGAAAGGTCAATCATAATGCCCAGGACCTAAGAGAAGTGATAAGTACCATGCAAGGCTGTACATTGACAGGAGGCTGTGCTCCAGCTGCTGTGCCATCCATGAAAGGAGTCGCCGCCGCAAAGGCCTTTATTATCAACTTGCCGAGGCAAGGCAAAAAAAGGCAGCCCATCATTGAGGGCAAGACAGTCACTATAAAATGAACGAATCAGTCGTTCCGACTCGCAAGCGATACAGCATATCGTAAAGCTACCCGGCAAAACTCCCGATACTCCCAACTTAGCAGCACTTCTACAACTTGAGATCAGTAAGCCCGCCTTACCTAAGGAATCCCTCTTATATGAGTGCTCATCTCACACCAGTTGTGACCAGCTTATCTGAAGCGTTTCTCAGATCACTATGCCTGGCATAATACGCAAGAGGAGTACCTCACCCTTCACCAGGTCCACCAGATGTAGAGAGCACGATCCTACTTCACTCACCGGAAGCTCAGAAGCCCCATGGACGAGTGTTGTCCAGACAGGATCGGAAGGTATTCAGCCATCTTTCATTTCATCGGGAACAGTTGCTGCTTCGAATGAGCGTGGTTCTCTGTCACATACTCCGACATCTTCTGAGCCGGCAACAGAAGCAATGTCGGCTAGAGCACACTCGGAATTGTATTCAATCGTCCAAACTGAACTCCATCTGTCACAGACCAACCCTGACGTGCGAAAATTGCTGGTATCGGATTACGCCGCGCTCGTAATGCATGACCCGGGCGCGATACAACATTGGGTTAAGCAAGGAGTTGGGATATATACTTTCGACCGCAATCCGAAGCTCCCTGGGGTCCCGGACTTTGACCCGGATTATGGGATACATCTCTACTTTTGGAATTCTACTTCAGTGCAACTTGCACACGTCTTTGTGGGCGTACAGCCGAATTCGAGTTTGACCCTCGGTGTGCGAATCATGGATTCAGAGTCAGCCTATCCTACTTTCGATAGGGATACAATGGTGAACGTCGCAAAAGTACGTGACTTGTGTCGGAGCCGCGGGATGGTTTCAACTGGCTATCCCTGTATGAAACAATGTCTTCAGGCTTTGCTGAACGAAATAGGCCAAGCATACAACCACTCCATCAAACTCTCATCCACATGGCTAGGCCCTTCTGCATGGTTTGTTTCCTACCTAATGCGCTCAGGCGTCGATGTCGTATAGGCACAAGGGCTGCCCTTCTACCTGGCCTAACTACTCTTAACCTTACATTGTTGTACTATACAGTCTGGCCTCACCTTGTTGTAACAGTATCTGATCCGCGTCTGACTCTGGTCATCTGGGACCCCTGTTAGTAGCTAGTCAACTGTGGACTTGTACCTCTACACTTGTCTGCTATTTTGGAGGAGACCAGACGTATCATCATACGCTAGGTAGACTGGTGTTTGAGCACGTGCTGGTTCTCCTCAAAATGGGCCCTGCTGCCTCTCGGCCGCCGAGCGTTGCGGCAGATCTCACCCAACCGCCGCACGCCGCAAAAATGCCCCCGAAAAGAAGGGTCTGTATCGGGACATTCCCCTCGGTGACGTCATGGCTGCGGGCAACCGGGCGCACATGACAGGGAATCCGCCGCGGGTGCATGCCCATCCCGGGTTTGCTTCCGCGATGGAGGATTTGTTTGGTAGATAAAGGATACGAGATGTGCGGGCGCGGGCTGTGTGGGATAGGAGACAAGGCCCCGATCGCACCATGTCCGCCACCGAGAAGGACACCACCACATCCACGTACGCCCGCGCTTTCTCTTCTCCTATCGAGCGCGCTAACCCTCCCCCTCCCCCGCCCCCGGCAGCCCGCAGTTCTTGTCCGCGCTCGTGCTGGGCGCGGCCGTCGTCGGCGCGTTGACCGCCGTGTTTGTGCTGCTGTTTAGGAATCCAAAGTTGAGGAGGGTGTATCAGCCGCGGAATGAGCTGGCGCCGGAAGAGTGAGTGGCGGCGAGAGAAGACGGGGAAGACGAACGGGTATCAGCGGTCTCCCACCTGTCCGTCGTCTGCCGGATGTACGACGTGGTTGTCCGTTTGCCCTCCTCTCCCCACCGGTACACAACGGAACTACGTTGTCGGATGGTACGAGGTGTGCGAGGCCGGACGACAGACACGTGGGCCTTCGGGCGGGTTGGGCGTTTGCTCTCCCGCTGCTGCACGCGAGCACCCGCTTTGCGCGGAAACGGATCCCTTGGGGTGGCATGGCCCTTCCGGGACATATTGCGGACCCACGCTAACCCCGCTCTTTCCTCCCAACCCCCAACGCGGACCCGACAGAAAACGCCCCGCCCCGCTTCCCACAGCGCTTGTCCCTTGGTGGAAGACGATCCTGTTCGCGCCCGACAAGCTCATCATCACCCAAAACGGGCCCGATGCGTACTTCTTTCTGCGTTTGTGAGTCCCCCCTCTGCTTCCCTCCCGCCCGTCCGCTTGAATGCGCGCAAGGGAAAGGCGTGGCTGATATATCGGGCGAGAACACAGCATCAAGGTCTTCGGCCTCGCCCTCCTCGTGCCGTATTTCCTCCTTACGTGGATCATCCTCATGCCTGTCTCGTGAGTCGCCAACGTTTCCCTTCACCGTCCGAGGAGGAGTGGTCGTGAAATCCTGACGCCCCGCCTGTCCACCTACCCACTCCCCTGTCGCTCGTTCGCGCCGCAGTGCCGTCTCCCCGAACCAGGGTCTCTCCGGCCTCAACATGTTCACGTTCGGCAACGTCGGAGCTACGGACCAGGTGCGGCATGTGGCGCATTTCTTGGTAGCGGTGGTATTAATCCGTAAGTATGCGTTGGTGGGGTCAAGGGTTGAGGTTCGGGGGGACTTGTTTCCCCTTTCCACCCCGTTGGCGCCCGCGTTCGCTCGCTAACGTCCGCTCGCATGCCCCCCGCCCTTAGTATGGACCCTATTCGTCATCCACCGGGAATTCGAGCACCTCGTCAAGACCCGACAAGAATGGCTTTCCTCGAGCACGCATACCGGTCTCCCGCGCGCACGTACCGTCATCCTCGTCAATGTCCCGAAAGACATGATGAGCGAGTCTGCACTGCGGGAACTCGCGGGTGAGCTCACGGGCTCGGCTTCCCGCGTAAAGGTATGGCTCAGCAGGCAGGCCAAAAAGGTCGAGGATGTGTATGATGATCGTGCCAAGGAGCATGCGAGGTTGGAAGCCGGGGAAGGCAAGATGTTGGTCCAGGCTGTGAAGAATGTCAAGAAGAACAAGGCGCCCGGCGGTTCATCTCCTGCTTCCCAGGACCCGGAACGAACGACCTCGACCGACGCCTTGCTCGAGAAATACCTCACCCCGAAACAACGCGGCAAGCTTACCTGGCGACAAGGATTCCTCGGGCTCTGGGGCCGAAAAATGGACCGCGAGCAGTCCCCGGCGTATATCCGGGAGAAAAACGAAGAACTGGAACGAATGCGCGCCGACTTGTCGGCGTTGCCGTTGGGCAATGTGGCGTTCCTCCGGTTCACGAGCCAGCAAGAGGCACACACCTTTGCCCGTGTTGTCAACAAGGACAAGGCGCGCAAGATGGTTACGAGCGGGATCGAAGTCGTGCCCGAGGACATTGAATGGAATAATACGAGCAAGAACCCGCATCAGCGCCAGATTGGCAACTACGTCTCGTGGGCGCTGACGATCGGGCTGATCATCGTCTGGGCCATCCCGGTAACCTTTGTCGGCGCCGTCAGTAACGTAGATACCCTGTGTACCACCGCCAGCTGGCTCGCGTGGATCTGTACCTTGCCCAAAGCCGTGCTGGGCATCATCAAGGGCGTGCTCCCGCCCGTCGCGCTCGCCATCCTGTTCGCGCTCCTGCCGGTCGTGTTGAGGATGTGGATCAAGCTTACCGGGATGGTGAGGAAGAGGTGAGCCGGATCGCGCCACGAGCTGAACATCTACAGCCCCTTGCTAACGCCCCTTCCTGTAGCGACATCGAACTCAAACTCTTCTCCCGATACTGGCTGTTCCAGGTCATTCACGGGTTTCTGATCGTCACCTTGGCCTCTGGGCTGATGTCTGCCCTCGGAAACTGGCAAGAGTTTATCAACGACGTTCCGACAGTGCTTGCCGAAAAGCTTCCAACCGCGTCCATCTTCTTCTTGACTTTGTGAGTGCGCCGACTGGTATTGATTCTTTTGTGCACGTGCTGACGCTACTCGATTTCGCTCGCCTCGCTCGCTCCCGCAGCATCATCACCGCCACATTTTCCTCGGCCGCACAGGCATACAGCCGCGTCGTCCCCGTCGCCATGTTCTATCTCCACGGCATTCTTGGCGGCAAGACCCCGCGAAAAATCTACCTTTCGGAATTCAAGATGGAGGGCTTTGCATGGGCGACCGTGTGGCCACCGACGTGTCTCATTGTGGTCATCACGATCGTGTATAGTATTATCCAGCCAATCATCTGCGGCTTGGCGTTGGTCGCGTTTGCTTTGTGAGTCTCCGCGACGTTTGGGTTCAAGTGGGGGGAAAAGCTGATCCCCGACGTTGGCTCGTGCGAAGGATGTACGCGGCGTACAAGTACCTCCTCGGATGGTGTGCCGATCAGCCGGACGCATTGGAGACGGGCGGCCTGTACTACCCGAAAGCGCTCAACACGATCTTTACAGCGCTGTACCTCGAAGAAGTCTGTTTGGCGGGTCTGCTATTCCTCAGCTCGGACCAGAACGGAAAGCGCTCCAAGAGCGGGCTAGCTGGTGGTGTGATCATGGTGCGTGCCGCTCGGTGGGACCGTAAAGGGAAGGGTACACGCTAACCTCCAGCCTCGCGCGTGCATAGGTTGTGATGGGCGTCCTCACTATCGTTGCCCAGCTGTACATGAAACGCAAGTTCAACAGGGAATACATTGTCTACACCAACTCGTCGCTCATCGGAGGCACACAGAGTACGACCAAGCTGCACCAGACCACGACCACGGGCACCGAGGGCGGCGGTGGCGGTTACGGGCAAGCGGACGCCGACGTGCTCACCCGTGAGGACGACTCTCCCGCCGCGGGCGCACATTACGGGAACACTTCCGCGCTCCATGCACACGCGTTTGACCACCCAGCCTTGTGGAAACGTCAACCCGTGGTATGGATGGCGGAAGACGAGCTGGGGATCGCGCGCAAGGAGGTGGAGCGGTTGAATGATGAGCATGGCGTCGAGGCGAGTACGCAGTACGCGCGGCTGGATGCGGCGGGGAAGATTAGCGTGGAGAGGGCGCCGCCGGATGATGAGTGGTTTGGAGGGATGTCGAGGCAGTGAGCGGGCGCGAGAGCGGGAAGGGGGTCGGAGGGGGGGGGGAAGAGATACACGGTTCTTCCGCACCTGCGTTGCGGGATGACGCCCGACCTTTTGTTGGATTGATTGCGAGCTATATAATATGTTGGTCCCTCCATGTAGTATTACGGGTCATGATCAAGATACACGCGGTTGTGTTCCTTGGCTGACGGTGCGCCCCTTCCCCTCATGTGCCGCCATGTGCCGGGGACGCGTCGCGGAAGCAAACCGGGGGAGCGTGCGGGTCATTCTGCCATTTCCGTGCAACTGGCATTTCCAGCTGGCGAGTAACGACGACAGGCAGCGACGCGGATGCCCACCATGAGCCCGCTCACAGCCCCGCCGACATCCCCTGCCGCAGGAATGCATGCCTCGCGCGGAACCAAGAGACGGTATCCTGCCACGACCGCCGATGACGCCGACGACGGCGTGGATGGAACGAATGGAGGAGGAGGAGAGGCGTCGCCCCCTCGCACGCCCGCACGTCGCCTCGTTGGCGAGGCAGTGATTGACCTGTGTACGCCCTCGCCTGCCGTCCAGCCGGGAGGAGGAGGAGGGAGAATGCGAGACGTTCTAGGACTCGGAGGCGGGAGCAGGAAGCCGCTCGCGGAACGTGGCGTGCCGAATACCGAGGAGCCGTTGCCGCCGTTGCCGCCGTTGCTGGTGCGGGAGGACAAGCCGCCGTTGGGTCAAAAGCTCGAGCACGAAGACGCCGCGAGGGGGAAGAGCTTGGACGGGTACCTCAAGCTGTGTCGGCTGACACAGCAAGCTTCGTCCCGCCGCCATTCGCCTTTCTTTCGACTTGCCAACTCGGACGAACAGGAAACCGGGGGCTCCGTCCTGCCGCGGGAGCCAGAAGAGGAGGAAGAGAGGGAGGAGAAAGAGACAGAGGAAGAGAAAAACGCGAGGCGTCAGTGGTGGGTCGAGCGGAATGCGCGGATGGTACTGGGCAGGTCGAGGGATGCACGAAAGGGTTTCGTGGTCCGCGGGAGGGTCAGATCGGGTTCCAGTTCCGGTTCCAGCGAGCGGACCGCCGCCGGCGGAGCATCTATGAACGTGGATAGCGCCTCGGTGCCGTTCATGCACGGGACAACAATCAGCGCCCGCTCCGCACCTACGCACCGCCCACGCCTCGTCCCCATCTCTACCCGCGCCCGCACAGATCACCGCTACCTCTCTTCCTTCCGCTCTGACCCGGTCGGGGACGTCCTCTACGTCGAGCCCAATCCCGACCATGCGGCGTTCAGGAGACGAGATTGGAGTCCGGTGTATGCTTGTGCTTATTCCCACGGTACGTCTCCCTTCCGCTCGCGCAAGTGCACGCGCGCGCGCGAGGTGCTGATTCACTGGCTTGACGTTGCTACGCAGCCGCTAAACGTGGCTCAGGCCAAGGGCCTCAACATCTCGCCCTCGCCTCCGAATCCGGGACCATCAAGCTCTTCGACACCCGGTACGCCCCTGCAGACGAACGCATCCTCGCCCCTGGGGTCGTCAGTAGCGCGTTTTACCCGCATAGTAACGCGATATTCGAGGTCCAGTGGGATGACGCGGATGAGCGCGTGTTGACCGCCTCCGGGGACCAAACGGGCGCGGTGCATCGCGCGGCCGAGGCAGGGTGGACGAGGGATGCCACGTTGGTGGGACATACAAGCAGTGTGAAGACCTGTGCGTGGTACAATCATAGTACGTATCCTTCCCCCCTCTCTCTTTCACGCGCGCGCTCCGCTTAACCGTCCCTCTCTTTCCGGGGCGAAAAGATACCGTCCTCACTGCAGGAAGGGACGGCAACATCCACATCTACGACCTCCGCACGGCCGGCGCGCACGGCGGATGGTCAGACGACTTGGGCGTGGAGGAAGGGCGGTACCTCCGTGCGCGTGGTCACTCGGCCGCCCAAGCCCGTGGTGGCGGTGTGTGGGATTCGGGCAGGATCGGGCCGGTGTTGGTGGTGCGGAATGCGCACGGAGAGGGAACCGGGGCGGGGAGAAAGCCGAGTGCTGTGAGTTTTTCCCACACGTGTGCGCGTTTCGCCCGGCGCGCGCTGGTGGTCATGGCGCCAAGAAGGGGGAGAAGCTGATTGCGTGTCTGTCTGTCTGTCTTGTGTGGCATAGCGGAGCGCGGTCAGGAGCGTGACGAGCATACTGGCGTTACAGACGGATCCGAACCTGGTCGCTTCGGGTGGTTCGGCGGATGGGTATGTCGACGTGCGCCCACTGCTCTGACCGTAGGCTGACACCCGCCCCCCACCCCCCTCCAATGGCCCGTTCGTGCAGCGTCATCAAGCTATGGGACCTCCGTGCGCAACTGACCTCGTCTAGACGGATATACGTTTCCCAGCCGGCGGAGGAGACGCTCGATCGAACGGCGGAGAGGGGGAAACGCAGCAGAGGGGTGATTTCACTTGCCGAGGCGAGGGGAAACGTTTATGCGCTTTGCAACGATGCCAGGTGGGTCCCCCGCGTCTTTCTTACATAGATTGCGCACACATGCTGACTATCAGTCGGCCGCGGTACAGGATCCACCCGCATTCCATCCAATCCCCGCGCCTGACCATGCCGGGCTCGTACTCGCACCCATCACTCACCAACCAGTCGTTCTACCTCAAGCTCGCTGTGAGCCCGTGCGAGGGGTACTTGGCGTGCGGGACGCAGCAAGGACGGTTCGCGATGTGGCCGGTACGCGGGGAAGAGACGCTTCCGCTTCCGGCGTGGGAGTGGTCGCGGCCTTTCGCGAGCGAGGGTGCTTCAACGGCGAGCGCGAGCGGGGTGGGGTCAGCTCTACGATCGGGTGGACCCAACAGCGACGCCGCCTGCAGAGGGGACGTTATTGGCGTCGAGATTGGAGGAGCGGCCGCGGGCGGGCATACGCGCGAGGTCGGCGCAATCGATTGGGCGCTGGGGCAGATTGCGACGGGGTCTGATGATTATACGAGTCGGATTTGGAGGGCCGGCGGCGGTGGCGGCGGTGCGCGTCTCGCGTAGCAAGCGTGGTGGGCATTGATTGCTCTTTGTACTAGTTGGGCCGTTGTCGAGAGTGGCAAGTAGCCAAGTTGTACTCGCCTTGCTCCATGTGACCTTTAGCCGCTGTTCAACACGATTGAAGACGGATGTCGACTAGTGGTCGCAGGGTATTACCCAGGTAGGTGTACCCGCGCTCTCCAGCTCCAATTCTCAAATACCCATACCCGTACCTGCTACCCTATATGGGTAGTACAGATACCCCAAACCTTCGGGTAAGACCCACTATATCCTATTGTACCCCAGGTCAAGTATCATCCAGCTTTAGTATGCCATCACATCGTTATTTCGACATATAACGGCGGACGAGCTGTTTTGTCAATAAGCTGAATGAGTGCTATGGCACTATTCTCGTCCAGATGCAGAAAGCGCCCATTCTATACGAAGCATTACGGACCAGCAGCACCTGCGTATTACCGACTACAGAGCAAGAAAATAGGAAGCCTTGAAACACAACAACAGAAAGCCAGGGAATAAAGGGGTCAAGGAGCGTAACAACGCGTTCGATGATTGTCCTGAGTATCCGGTGTATTTGGCAGATTGGCGGCAAGTCAAGCTCGGAGGCGTTGGCCCCGAGTGTTCGGCTTGGTTGTCAGTGAGCACCCGATCGAGAGTTCACACGGAAAGCCAGCTTACTGTTCGTTTTTGGCCTTGTTGGGGGTTAGGCGCGTTGCGCACAAAGCTTTTCTACAATTTTGGGTCATTTCATCGGGCGCGGGTACATTCGGGTTTTCATGGGTTTTTACCCAAAAGATTCACGATAGCGTACCCGGCCCTTGATATCCATACCTGTACCCGATATCCAATATGGGTACAATACCTGGGTATACCCCTGTACCTGTACTCGATTGCAACCACTAATGTCGACGGACTTGCAATGGACGCTGGCGTTGGTTCTGTGCACAGCAGCGACTTGACGAGTTGGGATGCAGGCGATGTAGGGGATTATCTATGCGCCTCACTGTAAAAAGACAGTCGATGTTGTTAGCTGGGGATGGAAATGACCTGCTGAGGGGGAAAGTGGGTGTAACCGCCACGGCTGCATCTCGCCCTACGCCTACGCGGTGAAAGTACCCTCCGCTTGGCTGGCTGGGGAAACTGCCGGCACAATCAGATAAGGGCGCGGATCCAAATAACTTGACCCAAGCAATCCATGCTCGGCGAAGTCTTGGCACGCGGCGGGTGACAGGCGCGGTGACAGGGTCCTGACCCAACATGAAACGCGTATATAGCCCGTCGGGTGGCCGTTATCTGATAAGCCAGCCGCCATGCCCGCCCTGACCCAACACCCCCAACCATGTTCCCCGCACGTGACAGCGATCCAGAGCATGCCTCGGAGCGCAAGTTTGTGCGCAAGCTGGATTGGATTCTTGTAACGTGGGCGTTCTTTGCGTATCTGCTCAAGGTCCGTCCCGATGACCACCCTCCTGGCGAAACGACTGATCGCGTGCCTGGTCGTAGATGATTGACGGAACAAACTACAAGACGGCCTATGTCTCCGGGATGAAGGAAGAGGTCCGTCCACGTCTCGTCCTCCCTCGTTCACTCGTCCCTGACACAGAGTCCCCCGGGCAGATGAATATGAACGCCAACGAGCTCAACTACCTAGACATCTACTATCGCATCGGGTACGCCATCTTCCTCCTCCCCTGCCAGATCATCTTGACAAGAGTCAACGCGAAATGGTTCCTCCCATCCTGCGAACTAGTATGGGGGGTCATGACCGGTGAGCTCTACGCCCGCCTGCCTTAGGGGGCTTAGTCGCCGTCCTGACTCCTCCCCCGTTTCCCTCGTTTTCCAGCACTGATGGCAGCCGCCAAGAACGTCAAGACCATGTACGCACTTAGATTCTTCATCGGCGTATTCGAAGCGAGTTCGTACCCAGGTATCATCTCGGTCCTATGTAACTGGTAGTACGTCCCTCCCCTCGCCCCGCGCCCCGCGCCCCTCGCCGTGCTAGCGCACCACCACATTGCCAACCCCTGCTATCGTCCCCCCCCCCTCCCGGCTCCGATAGCACTCCGCGTGAAGTCGCAGCCCGGATCGTCATCTTCAGCGCCTCGTACCCCGCTTCAGCCATGTTCGTATCGGCCATGCAGGCGAGCTTGACCAAGACGTTGGATGGTTCCTCCGGGCTCTCGGGATGGAGGTGGCTGTAAGTGCATGTGTGGTGGTGGACCGGTAGCTTCCTCTTGACGCGCCACACACATATACACACACACGCGCGCGCGCGAGGGTTAATAGCCGTTTTTCCTGAAATCAGGTTCATCTTCAATGCGATCATGACGTTTATCGTCGCAGGCGCAGGATACTTCATGGCAAGTCACCACCATACCGATGGCCTCGGCGGCGCCGCCGCGCGGGACTGAGGGCGATGAAACTGCTACTAACACCCGCCCGCCGGCCACACGATCTTCCTGCGTCACCCCCCCTCCCACCCTTAACCCTCCGATAGGTACCCGATTCCCCAGGGACGACCAAGATCTTCTGGATGTCGACGGCGGACAACGTAATCGCTCGAGCGCGGATGGACCGGGCCGAACGACTGCCTTCTACTGTACGCGCGCGTGCGGGAACCTGCGCATAACACTTGCGGAGAGATTGTCTGACCCTCCCTCCACCTCACATGGTAGAACTACAAATGGAGTCTTGTCAAGAGCATCTTCGGGAACCCGATTACCTATGTGTTTGTCTTGGCGTACAGGTAAACAGTCACTCATCGCTACGTCGGGAACGTGTGCTTACGTCTCACCCTGACAGCACTTGGAGCTGGAGCCAAGACTCGAACGGGTGGTTCGTGTTATTCCTGGTACGTTCCCTCTTTCCTTTGAGCAACCCCCCGGTCTAACCTCGACGTGACATTGCAACGCTCCGCCCCGCGCGCACACAGAAGTCCGTCAAGAACGCCAACGGCGACGGGTCGAAGCGGTTCACCGTGGCTGAGATCAACGCAATCAGTATCCCCGCCTACGGGTTGATGTTGCTCGCCATGTTGGGGTTCGCGTACGTGCATGCGCGGACGGGATGGCATACTACGTGGATTGTCGTGCAAGAGGTGTGTCAAGAAACTTGGTCTATATCTTGCTGTTGGAGTTGAGTTGACCGCCTGGCCGACGGTATAGACGACCCTGCTTGTCGGGGCCATCATCCTTACTGTGAGCGGACACGTCTTCCGTATTTTTCCGGGCAGCAAAAGTTCTAATCAGATTCGTCGACATAGATCTGGCCACCCGCGTTCGCGGCCAAGATGGTCGGCTTCTTCCTGCTATTCTGCTCTACCGCCGTCGGACCGATACTGATCGTAAGCAACCCCCCCCCTTCCAAATGGCAATTTTGTACTGAGCCGTGCTGAGGTCGATAAACACACGCACACGAACGTTCGATCAACGGTTAACAGGCCTGGATGTCGGCGCATTTCAGAACGCCGGAAGAACGAGGGATCGTCATCGGCCTGGCGGTAACGTTTGTCTTTCCCATGTCTGCATGGATGTCCAGTAAGCCACTGCGGCACCTGCTTCTTCTCCACTACCCCGTTTCCTGTGCTCATGAATGCCATATGATGCGCGATAGTCGTGTTTTACCCTGCCAAATACGCGCCGGTGTACCCTATCGGTTATAAAGCGCCCATAGGCTTTTCAGTGGCGTGTATCGCGCTGACGTTTCTCTTCAGGTGGTTGTCGGGACCAAGTCGCCGGACGGCTGCCGTAGAAAGCGAAGAAGAGGCCTGCGGAAGGGTAGAGTCCGAGACTAAAGAAAAGATGGATAGTGGTGGCTGGAAAGGCGAGGATTGCCTTGTTGTACCGGTGCTCGATGGTGCGAGGCCCTCATCGATGCGTTCTTGATACTGTAGACGATGGAATAGTGAAGGTTATTATCTTGTGTGTCATCTGGGTCGCAAATAGCAAGTTTCAACGGAGCTCATCTCCCGATCAGTCGCCATCTCAATTCAGGCTCACACCGTGCATCTGATATCAGCAAGAAGAGCCACACCGACACTACCTGGAAGGCTACTCCCCAAGGTGGTGAGCAGCGACGAGGAATGCTCGAGGGGCGGACATAGTCAGTCGCGTTTTCGCGTTTCAGGTTCAACTCCCACCAAACGACCGCAGCTGATTGAACATATACATACAGGTGTAGCAGCAGATCCGGACCTTTGAGGGGCGTGTTGTAGAGCTTCCCAAAGAGGGGAGGAGGGCCGAGGCAGACGTTGCAAGGCGAATCGAGTCGATAGGAAAGGAGATGGGGAGTTTGGCAACGAAACCAACAGCTTGAAGATGAAATTGATAAAGCAATTTCGGAGATACTGCACACTGCACTCATCTTGGATGTACCTACACCCTTTTATCATGTTGATGACGCGAACAAACACTCGATCCGAAGCTTATTCACGGACCTCCTATCTTGCCCATCAGCCTTCTTCCGCCTGTTGCGGAATTCCCCGCCGGCAGCAATGATCATAGGATCTTGGGGAACTTCACCGGCCTCAGCAAAAGAGTACGAAATGAGGTTTCGCCAGTGTTCTGCGAGACTGTGGTCCTACTACTTTCGGTGTTTATCCTACTCTGTATGGAGATAGGGACACTCAAGGCATTTATCAAGTATGTGCTATTGATCGTTTCACAGATGTTTTGGTCCATTCCCTATACTCGATATACATGTTCCTGAATACCTTATCGTCAACTCGAAATTCTGGCAGCTATACCTCCTCCATCGCCGCCCAACTATTCGCGTTATGATACTACGAGTGGTACCTTTCTAGAGTTCTGCCAAACCTGTGGTCAGTAATCAGGCCATCACTACGTTCATACAGAAAACAGTTTCCGCCTCATGTTTGTGGCGCTTGATCCACATGTCGTCCGAGAAAACGGTTGCTGAGCGACCTCCGAGTCTGACAATGCTTCAAGTGGCCGAACTAGGCAGGATCATCAGTATCGAAGTCCAGCCCGATATTCTATGGTCCATCAACGTCAAAACGTCTAAGGTTTTTTCACGGGCTCATGGCTCAAGGCCGACTATAGAAGATGCCCATGTATCAAGGCATTCCAATTCGCGATCCGGAACCATTTGCGCCGCCTCTGAAAAGTTGAACTTTTGATATCCTAGTTCGCGGACACATCGGGAATCGACACATTGATCCACTCGATATGCGCTGATTCCCTCTACATTCCTGAATGCTCAGTCACTCACGTTTGCGCCAAAGACAGCTTGCAGCGGTTGGGCCACCAAGGTGCCATATCATCCCAACAGTAACATTGGAACAACCGATAAGTGAACATCGACGGCATCAAAGATAGACTACCCGCTATGGTTGCTCACTATGCGCTGTGCGGGTCGCGCCTTCCTCCGCTGTGGAAAGGCATCCCATTCTTCGCTTAGTATACTTTACAAATCCCTCATGGTACATCTGGGTCATCACCTGTTTGGCAACTAACAATTTGGGCGGTAAAAGGATCAGTGAACAAGACCAGCCCGGAATCCAGCATTTCTGTGGAACTTTCAGGGACCAACATTAACCAGCTCCGTCACATGAGATAAACCCCAGCCGATCTTGACGATGAATCATCCGGATCCTGACAGTATGCCACCCATACACTAGTCCAGAAGAGTTTACCTCAGATAGTCAGCTCAGAAGGCATGTGATTCAATGTAGCTTGAAGAAAAAGAGGAAAGAACGACGATTTGCGAAATGTGATATTACCAAGCCATCAGAAGATTCTCTGCATCTCGACAGAAAGGCACATTCACAAAGTGTTGTAACGTGTTGGCATGATTATTGCTGAAATTTCATAAACAGAAAGTAAAGTTTAACATCTTCCCAGGTCTATCACTTTCAGACACAAGAACGGGTTCAACGAGAATAAGTTGCATTGTATACGTGGAGAAAGCAAAAGTTGGAAGGACCGATCATTTCGGACTCCTGGTCGAACAAGGGGGGCCAGCAGAGCTGTCGACAGTGCTGCCAAGAATCTGCTGTTGATACCGAGAATGTGTGCGGAAGCTGAGTCACCGGGGTACCGACATGAAGCAGTTTCCCAAGGCTACTCACCTTCTTTGCGAACAAGTTGTATGGAAAGGGTGGAAGCGCGCTCAAATCCGCCTTCTCTACAGGGTCGAGATTGAGATGATAGGTTTTGCAACATGCTAAGGTCGACTGCCTCGCGACTGGAGGTTTGTTTCGGTCCAAACCGCTTCCAGAAATTAGATCAGTTACTTGCATGATCTTGCCAGTGAAGCCGGAGACGTGAGCGCGTTTCAGACAACTCACGGGCCCAGTAGCCCAGGAGAACAGGGAGGTGGAAATCTATGGCAAAGATTCCTTAGACAAGAGAGATATCACTGCTCGGCCCTGCTTACCGGTAGTGTCGTCTCGAAGTGCACAGATCGCCATCCGCGATCCATCAAAGCTTCCGCAAGTGACACCTGCACTCCCCTGGGCCACAACGTCTTCGACATGCACGAGAGACAACTCAATCCGTTTTTGCTGACCATGCTGAGAGCAAAGGTTGCTTTCCGTGACGGCTCATCCCAGCAGGGATACACCATTCTTGCTTGACTGGATTGGAGATCTATCAGTGCGAGCTTTCCATACTTTCCTTCGATGTCACGACAGCCGCGCGTGACTTAGCCTACCGACTGATGTCAGTCAGTGCTCTTCTGCATCGGATGGGGTATTAACCTTTTCCATCGTCCTTGTGCAAACTGCCAGACCAAGACAAATGCAACTGTACTCCGATCTCTCCTGCAAAAAGCCTTTGCTCGCACCCAAATCTCAAAATCAATCGATCGTCATGTTGCAAATGAGCGTGAGGGAGACCGTCCTCTTCCAAGTTTTGGTCGCTGTTTAAGAAACGAAACGGAATGGGAGATCCCTGTCGGCGCGTTACGAGGATACTCGAGAGCTCAAGATGCCGAGATGCATGAAGCTGGATAATCTGTAGAAGGGTCAACTACTACTTGGACCGCACACCACGAGCAGGCTTACTTCGCTATCTTCCTGAACATTCAGACTGATTGATGTCGTGATTAGCAGCCTCTATCTAGCGTCAGCGTCCCAATCACTCACTGGATCACGACCTTGCCGTCGAAACTGACCTGGTCAATATCGGTCTTGATAGCCAAATCGTAATGGAAGGGTGCGACATTAGTAGGGAGATCATCAGAGCTCTGGCTTGCCATTTCAGCAGCGTTCTGAGGAATAGGAATGGGAAAGGATGAGCATGGAGACAATAAAGCGTATGAAGTAGGTGTCCTGTAAGTCTTTTGCCATATATGTTGACCTGGCATCTGTCAAGACCCGCGAAAGAGAATTTCTGGACAAAGGAGCTAAGGGGTCAACGTTCTGAAACAAAGCCCGAACAAAGCCAAGGGACCTGAGACACAAGAATTCATCTCGACATAGCCATAATGGTGTACACGGGACAGCCTATGCTGCCCTCTTTTTGGTCATTCCCCTAGTCTAACGTGCCCAAGGGTTTCCCGAAGTTCGAGCAGCCCCACCCGTCTTTGGTGGCTGACCACCTCGTCCACCGGCTTGTGGTCCACCCCGCGCACCTCCAGCGGCAGTGTTTCGTGCACCTGATTTTGCGTCTGCCGATGCGGCATTTGACTGACCGGGGCGTGTGATGGGAAGAGGAGCGAATCGGATTGTCTCGAGAACTCGTTGAGCGTGCTCGGCGTTTCTGTGCGTGGTCAAGATCAGCATGCAGTCAGGGATTTCGACTGACACCAGCTTACCTAATGAAGTATCCTGCGTATCGCTTGTTCGTTGTTGTTTCAGCAACAGAAACGGCGTCCTATGGAGAAGGTCTCAGCGATGCTGTCTAGACTAGAAACGGATGGGATCACGACGTACATTGTTGATGGTAAAGTCCAGGTTGCCCACAACCATTCTGTCACCGTCCAACAGTGATCCTTCCTTGTGACCATACGTCCTGCTAGCACTCTTCAAGTTCATCATCTTCTCCAACACATCATCCTCGTCCTCATCCAAAAAGCTCGCAAGCTTGGTAGCGTCGATCGATGTGTAAAGCTTGAGGAACGACCGCATCGTTGGGGCAGAAAGGGAAGCTTGAACACCAGCGAGGAACAAATCGGCGTGTCGTACGTGCGGGTCGAGGATTTCCTCCTCCGCCGCCCATGCTTGTAGCTGTTCGGCGTCCTCATAGGGAGGAGCGATAGGGGATAGGAATTTGGGGGCGGCGCCGAGGTATAGTTCCCTGTAAACGGGGAGGGCGTCCTCGCTTTCTCGCCGAGGTCAGCCATTGAAACAAGGCGATCGGGAATGGAAGTAGAGCTTACCCTCCGCGCTGCATCGTCAGCAATTGCTCGCCGTATTTTTCTCTCATCGCTGACATGGTTCCCTCGTCGACCGGTCCAGGGGCAAGAGTGGTGCTGATAGCCAAAAGAGCGTACATTCGGTCACATTGTCGTGAGATCTAAAGGCAGGGACGGGTCAGATCCAGCCAAATAGACGCAAAGATAGTTACCTACAGAACCGTATTGATACGACCTCGTGTGGAACGACTTCATTCGGTTGAAGTAGATCAAGGCAGCCACAAACGATCTGATAGCATCAGGGAATCTGCCGAGCATCATGTAGGCAAAACCGACGTGGTAGTAGGTGCTGATATGACAAGCGGTGATCTTGGTGAACAGCGCCTCACCGGAGAGTTCGACATTGCGCAAGGTTTGCAGAGCGAGGGTAGGGTCACCGATCAAGACGTGTACTCGAAGCAAACAGATCAAGGAAAAGTATCCCAAGTTTCGGTATAGCGGCTTGGCACCGTATGCGCCGGCGATCTCTGCGACTTGTTCCGGGGATTGGCCAGCTCGTTCCGCTGCCAGCTGTTCGTTGATTCGCGAACGTTGGACGAGAGAGTACAAGACGTTGAGGACCGAGTAGCATGACCAGATCTGACCGTTCTCCGCCAGAAGCGCTTGTTCATCTTCCGTCTTCTTCTTAATGTCCGCCCTCCATGCGGTAAACGACTGGAACTGGTAGACGAATTCATCGAGCATGTCCCACAGCCACTGAATGGGCAGGTCGAGAGCGACAGGTTCCTCCGAGTTGAGGAGCAAGTTGAAGAGCTCGCAAATGTTTTCGTACGATTGGAATCGGTCATCCACGTTGGGCTCGAGCTTGGCGTAAACATGACGGAAGTAGAGCTCTCGGTAGAGCGTCAAGAACACCTGATCGCCGCCCACCAGACCGCTCAACAGGTCTGCCTCTGGCCACTCCTCGTTGGCGTAGTACTGCGCCGTCAACCTGTTCCATCCCGACTCATACATGCTCGAGATCTGGGTCGAGTCGTTGGCGATGATGGCTTGGTGGAAGGCGACGATGAATTTCTTGACATCGTCAGGCACTTGTTCCAGAGCGACGCGTCGCTCCTCTTCCAGCTCCTTGACGTAGTCGTTGTTGCCTTCGGGAACTCCTCCATGGTCGTCAATGTACTGCTCGTAGTTTCCGGTCGCAATGCCGGTGGGACCGGTGCCCTCCATGGTCTCGGGGAGCAGCGACTCGGGGTCAGCGGTGGCGTCGGCGTAGTACTGTTGAGCCATGTTTGCGATGGGGGATGTGCAGATGGGGACAGTAGATGTAGCCCGGAACAGCGTAAATCGTGCCATCATGGCAGTGGAACCGAGGTAACTAGGTCGATTGCTGTTTTCCAGCCGCTTGGCGCAACAAAGCATTCGGCGCCAAAAAGAGGCGCTGCCTGGCTGGTCACGTGCGATCAAGGGGTTCAAGCCATGTCAAGGGTGTATGAGGATCGTTCGGGATGCTATGCGGGGAGTAGAAGCGAGGTCGATACTTCTGCTCCGTCCCGATACGCAGCGCGACAGACAATATCCCGTCTTATGCCTCGAAGTCTCGCTGCCCTCGAAGTCTCGCTGCCCTTGAAGTCTCGCTGTCCCTCTATCTCCGAACCGAACGGTAGTGGATCTGGAGGAAACCTCGTGTAGAGCAGAGCATCCAGTTTCTTTTTGTTTCCCGAGCGAGCCAGAGAGTTCGACAAATGCCATACTATTTAATATCCATTGCGCTCTGCCATTATCCTGCTCATGGACAATCGCTCAAGAAATATCGATCTGCATGAACGTATCGAGCCATTACCTCTACACATGAGTCGCAGACGGTATTGCACTCTATCCGCTGCCACACCCAACCAGGTACTCAAGGCTGGGATACCGGGTGGTCCTCGTAGCAGTTCGCTTTGATGCACAAGACGGGACGCCTGGATCGACGACTGTGCACCGAGCAGTTCCGAGTGAGATCAGCCGTACTTCGTCTACCACCTCACTGCTTGAAGCCGTGCTTGACCACCAGGGACGTTACGATTTGATCCAAAGCGGGCTCACTGAGAACCGACTGATCACGTGTGTGAGAGGCAAGGGGCGAGTATATCATAACCGATACTGTCCAATGCCTGAGCACTTGCGGAAACGGATGCCCTATCTCCTGACACGATCAAACACAGTCAGATATCGACCCCACAAGTGCTTCAGTGTATCCTCCCAGTGATGAATTCAGGTAAATGATAAGGGTGTCCCGCGCGAGTTTGCACTGGTCGGCCACAACGTGCACCCGCCTGTGGTCGTGCGACTGTTGTGACCCTGCTGCAACCCGCTCGTAGTGAACGATACATCCGCCTATCCCGATACAGAAGATAGGGGAGCTAAAACCACACGGAGAACGGTGCAGGACTGATTTGGTCTGTTCAGAAGGTGACTGATTGAATCAACCAGGGGGCTACCATGAGTATATTTCGACTGGTTTGACGTTCTTGCCGCCAAATCTGACCTGGCCGATAATTGAAACTCTTACGCCTGCCATCCCATTTCTCTCTGACCGGTATCGATGCCGCGTCGACGATTGCAGCATAAAGACCCCACCATCGGGATGCAAGACTTGCGATATTGGCAGCATGAAGCTCATTATGCTGCCAGGTTTTGTGAAAATCGGTTCTCGATGCGACCGCTGGTGCAATATGCGGCTACTAATCGTTCGTCATATAGGTGCGAAAGCTGGGCGGTTACCTGGTGTTGATCTTGGGTCGGGCTATAGTAGGCTCTCCAGTAACCGGTGACTGGCAGGCGAACAATAGACAATAGACACGATGCGACAAAAGACAATAGATTTCGTGGCGAAACATGCGATTCGGTTAAGTCGAAGGTTTTGCGTCAAGATTTATTTACGCCGCCCATCAAGCGAAGTGGGCACTTCCATAGCCTTCTGATGATCTGATGGGAGACTTTGTGGGATGCCTGGTCTGATGGTAGTGATGGCGATAGATCGTCGTGTTTCAGAGGGCTTTCAAAGGGTATCTACCCGATATCGGGAAGCTCGAGAGCTTTCCGGAAGAGGTCGGGATGTGGCGGTGGACGGAAGCTTGGCAATTGAATGCTCACTTCATTTCACCCCTCAGTGTTGCACTTCCTCACCATGGCTATCACCATCCCCAAACTCGGGTCAATGTTCAACCAGCAGTTCCCTCCCTCCGCGCGATTCAGCCAGTCCGGCCTCAAAGACTCGCAAAGGGCACATTGGGGACAGCTTGAGGATGCGTTGAGCTCTGCATCCCGTACCTGCGCTGATCTGTTCATAGGGAGAGATCTGATCAGCCTTTCCATATTCGACCACTTCCCTGGCAAAAGAACAATGCGTGCGACAGCTTGTTGAGCGCCCAGTTGAACCGAAGCCGCGATCAGCCGGAATGTCTCGCTTAGCTCGACCGGTGCGGCGCTGCCCGAACCTCGAACGCTATCTTAACCTTTGTTCCTGTTTGATGGCAGAGCTGAGGGATTGATCAACGTCCATCAGCGAGCTCAAGCTTGGCTCATCGGCTGAAACCCATCATTCCATTCGTCCATCCATCCGCGCAAGACATGATGTTTTCCATGTTCGCCAGCCGACTCGGAGAACGTGTCATCAGCTCCATCATTACTGCACTCGGAACGGCGCTTCACCACATCTTTGACGAGTGATTCGGTGATGGCAACCTTGGCCCCCGACCTCATCTACTCATATATTAGGTGAGTGCCCTTGCCCGACATGCGCTGACATCTCTGACCTTGGCAGTTGATCACCTCGTGCTCCATTCCCTGTGTCATGCGCCACTTCCTCTCCCTCTACATCCTCGCCGTCCTGTGCGTGCTTCAATCCGCTACAGCTGGAAAAAGGTGGATCTCCAAAACAAACGCCGCCGCAGACATTGCTGCTGCAGAAAAATCTTTCGGTAACAGAGGCCTGCCGCCGTCTCCTAGGTTACGACAGACAACATGGCAGGAAATTAAGGCGCGGCAAGTCAGCCGCACTAGTCCGTTCTACAAGAGACAGATGACTAGTGCGGTGCCCACCGTCTACCCAACCTGCAGTGCCAATTATAATGGCGACGTTTCGGTTGCCAGGTTCTCCAAGGTAGAGATAGTCAACGGCGATGTGAGTCGAGTTATGCAACGCTGATGCCGCCGTGCCGACGTGCTGACTGCTCTGCCATTTCTAGTCTTCCATAAAACCAGGGCCTATCCCAGCTGCCAATGAACAAATGTGCTTGCAGCTCTGCAAAGAAGCAGCTGAGTGAGTGGTATGCCTATTCGTCATCAGCTTATGTTTGGCTAAATGAATTCATTTCGATGCTCAGCTGCGTCGCGTACTTTTACAAGTTATCTGATCGCTCTTGTTACCCGAAGGTGAGTTTGTCGATGATAAGCTCAAGGCATCCACTGACCAAGGTGTTCTGTGTCAGTCGAGTTTCTCTCCAGACGCATTCTCTACCACGACCGCTGCCGCCAGCACATCAGGCGCGGTGTCAGGTTTGCTAGAGTCTTGCCAGTCTGCTGCAACCAAGGGACGTAAGTGTCGAGCAGCCATGCCATGCTTTTGGGGACGACTATTGTTAGGTGTACTGAGAGACTTTCCATGTTATCTAGTCACAACAAGTACCCTCGCCGGTTGCTGCGACTCCCAGATGACTGCCCAAGCTTTCAACACATGTCCCGCCGCGTATCCGGGCGATATCGCGGTGGCAAGATATCCGGGCATCGAGCTTTCAGGCGGCGATGTGAGCTAGTTCATACAATGTTGGTAACGACGTGCTCATTCCTCTGTCATCCCAGTCTGCTATCGTACCAGGGCCGATCAATGCTGTCCTCGAAGCTGCATGTCTGCAGATCTGTAAAGGGACGGCAGAGTAGGTGAAAAGCCTGTTGACCTCAAGGCAAATGATATCTAACGTGAGGCCGTTGCAACGTGTAGCTGTATTGCGTACTTTTACAAGCCATCCGACAAGACTTGCTACCCCAAGGTGAGACGACCCGAATGAGGGCATGACCAGTCAGCTACTGACAAAAACGTTCTGCTCAGTCAAGCTGGGGTCCAAGCTCATTTTTCGAAGGGACCGCAAACGCCCAATTACCAGGGGCCGTGTCCGGTATTCTTGGCACTTGTAACGCTGCTGCACTTTCAGGACGTGAGTACCGCCTAAGCGCCGCTCTGCGGCATACATACAATCCCGTCGGGAGTTCTGACATCGTTTGCGTGTTATTCAGTTTTGACACGTTACCAGAACATGTGCTGTGATTCGAAGATGGGCTTCCAGGGTGACCTAACCTTCGAGACCTGTTCTGTAACCTATCCCGGCGACGTTGCTGTAGCAAGATACCAGGCGACCGAGATTGTTGGCGGTGACGTGAGTCGACCTGTGTAGAATGGTGGACGACCTGCTCAATGTTCTCCCACTTTAGTCCACAGCCGCGCCTGGGCCTATCAGCGTCACCACCGAGAATGAATGTCTGTATTACTGCAAAGGAGCCGCAGAGTGAGTCGAACGCTTGCCCCTCCGCTGAAAAGCGAGATGCAGATCTGATCAGAGCGTTTTTACATATAGCTGTATAGGTTACGTCTACTTGCCAGACCGCTACGAATGCTATCCCAAGGTGAGATTGCTCTTGATGCAGTTACCTTAGAGTCAGCCACTGACAACCACGGTCTCTTTTAGGCGAGTTGGAGTCCAACCACGTTCTCCTCCACCTCCGCCGCAGCCACATCTGGAGCCATGTCTGGTCTGTTAGGCAGTTGCTCCGCTGCTACCCTTTCGGGAGGTAAGTATCCGCCCAATCATGCTCATGTTTAGGGGTCACGACTGCCGGTAGCAGGAACTGACGATGTCTCCGCCCTGTTCAGCTATGTCCAGTTCCCCTTGTTGCGATGCAAAGATGGCTAGTGGCGTCTTCTACGGCACCTGTCCCTCCTCGTATCCTGGAGACATTGCGGTGGCACGATACCCGCAAGCCGAGCTTCGTTTCGGCGAGGTGAGTGGAGAAATCAAACTTGATAGTAACGTACTCACCCCCTCCATCACTCCAGTCTACCATCGCCAGAGGGCCAATCAATGCTATCGACGAGACTGCGTGTCTTCAAATATGCAAAAGGGCAGCAGAGTGGGTAGCAGCCGCGATTTTCAAGTGAAGAGACTGATCTGATCCGAAATCTTGCGGCACTCAGCTGCGTAGCTTACTTTTGGATCGCAGAGACACAGATTTGTTGGCCCAAGGTGAGATCACTCTGCATAAGCGAACAAGGATATCGAATACTGATGATCGTGCTACACACCTTTTAGGCGAGCTGGGATCCACTGGAATTCCACTCAAACTCTGTCGCTGCCAAATCAGCCGGCTCGGTGTCAGGTGTCTTGGGTACTTGCGCCGCCGCTTACGCTGCGGGAGGTGAGCATCAAGCTAGCTTCGCTGCTGCATGCGAGGATCTCTGAATGTTGTGCTGACGACGTTCTTTCTGGTATATAGTCACACCCCGCTACACCGCCAGGTGCTGTGATTCCAACATGAGCATTCTAACCTTCCCGACCTGTCCTGCCACCTATCCCGGTGACATTGCAGTAGCGAGATATCCAAACATCGAACTTCGAGGCGGCGATGTGAGTCGAGTCGCGAGTGATGCGAAATTAGTCAAGTGGTACTTACTTACGACATGTATGGCAGTTGGGGTCTTCTGTCGCTGCCAACGAAGCTGCGTGTCTTGGAACATGCAAAGCAAAGACAGGGTGGGTGGAACACATGATGTTTTCCGAGGTGTCGCGACTGATTTGATAACACTATGCGATGTTCAGCTGCATAGCCTACTTTTATAGGGCGGATCAGAAGCGTTGTTACCCCAAGGTAAGATCACTCCGGATAAGGCCAGTGGCCACGCCAGGTTACTGACACACATCTCCTCTTCCAGTCAAGTTGGACTTCCACCGGATTCTACTCCACCTCTGCCGCTGCCTTGTCAGCCGGGGCCGCGTCGGGTATTCTAGGCTCTTGTAACGATGCTGCTTACGCAGGAGGTAAGCACTTCCGGCGCCTTGCTTCCGAAGCATAGACAGAACGCCGCAAGACTGACAGTCGTTTTGTCGCGTTTTGTCTAGTTAAACCCGCTTACAACGACGTGTGCTGCAACGCGCAGATGAACAGCGTCGGCTAGGTGTTGACCGATTCCACAACCTTTTCGAACAAGGCCTTTTGCAGATGGCCCTGATCGCTGCGCCTTCGCCTGGACCGGAACAGGTGCTGACGGAAGAACGTGACTCCCGTTTGGCGTCGCCTTTGCAACCCAGAGTGCCGGAGCTACGACTGAGGGCCCGCTGATCGTGATTTCGAAATGTACTCGTGGTTCCTCTCCGATGCGGATGTCATGTAATTAGACTATGATTGTTGTGGACCTTATACCAATATAGATGATATTAGAGCTAGAACCAAGAACGAAACGCGGAGCCCAGGTCTCACCGCCATATCTGCAGCCAGGGCCGCGCGGATCCTAATCCGCCCACGCGCCCTGACGTTACTTGACTGCCTCCTCCCTCTCTTCCTCCCTCCGCCTCCTCGCCCGGGACAGTCATGTCCGCCCCTCTCTTCCCTCCCAGCCCTCCCCGGGAGTACGCCGACGAGCCGGGGAACGGCGGCGCCCTGCCGCGGAGGCTGGATCAGGTGTGTTTCCCCCTTCCTCCCCGCACTCCCGCACACGGCTGATCCTGTTCATCGGCGGCAGCAATCCATGTCCGTCCGTGAGCGGCTCGAAGAAGCGCTCACTAGCACGATAGGGGATGACTTTGCCCCGACGACAACGGGGGAGGGCCAGTCGGCGGATCGAACCACGCGTGGTACTGTACCGATCACGGCGCGGAACGGCGGGATGAGGAGCGGGGGTGGCAGCTCGATCTTTGTGCAGTCAGAAACAGGTAAGCTACTCATCCATTCAAGCCATACATACATCCCACTGTATGTCCCCTTGCGGGCTGGGAAGGTAGATGACAGATCCGCTGATCGATTCGATACGGTGCGGTATGTCACGGCTGATAGATAGCACTCCCGGACAACCCGTACCCACTACGACGACACATTCCCGTTCCGGATCAGCTTGGCCTGGGTTTGGGCTGTGGAGGGCGGGGAAGAGGGCGGGAGATCCTGCATCGGCGGTGCGGGAGAACGATCTACCGACTACGATGACACCGACGACGACGACGACTGGACTTCCCTCGCAAACACCGGTACCATCCACATCAACGCCCACACCTCCCTCATCATCCTCCACACCAGCAACGCAACACCGTCGATCTCGCGCTGGGTCTATCTTCTCCCTCCGCCAACAGCCATCGGCGTCGTCCTTGTCGCCGTCCGGTAAAGGTACGCCACGGACAATCGCGTTCGAGCCAGCGGCGTCAGGCGCTGTGGCTGCGCCTGATCGGAGGAATGTGAGTGCTATTCACACCGCCGGACCAGAGGCCCGCTTGGATGAGTTACGAGAGATGCCAGTGGCGGGAAATGCTGTTGATGGGTACGAGGACATGGGCGATGACGACGAGGATGGGGACGACCCTGCACGGGACAGGGAGGAAGGCGTTGGTGGGGTCGCAGCAGGAGCGACAGACACTTGGTCAAAGACGCGGAATTCATATCCCACAGGAGAAAGTAACAACCAAACAACCGACCACCGTCATCATCATCTTCATCATCAACACCACCACCACCATCTCCGTCAACCTCGTCGTAGCCGCCAACGAGGAGCACGCGGTGGATCAGGAACTTCCACTATCACCCCTCCACCCACAACGATACCAACTCCATCAAATGACCCACATACCCTTCCGCTTCCACAGAAACAACATCAACATCAACCGCTGACTGCCCCTCGCGCGACACGAGCGGAGGATGTTACGCCGAGTGCCGGCGGCGGAGCGGCACGACAGTCCCTCCTCCGCACGCTGTCCAACCTCTCGCTTCCACCTCCTCACTCAAACACCCTCGCCCCCGCCAACATCACCACCAACCGGGACGCGTTGGCCGGGACGGTGAGGAGCACAGTACCGGAAATGTTGACGCGTGGTGATAGGTCCGGGTCTGTGGCTAGTACAAGGAGCTTTATCGATCCTTTTACCGCCAGTAGCGGCGGAGACGGCGGGACAAGTGCGCAACAACGGCGACGGAGCCGTGCGTCAACTCTTCTTCCCGGCGTCGGCGGCGGTGGCGCGAGGGGAATACATACCCCCGGTGCTGCGGAGGGGGAAGGGGACGGGGTGGTACGTGCGGTGGAAATGGAGGCTCTGATTAAGCCCCGTGATCGCCCGCCGGCGATGTTGCTTCGACGCGCGACAACAACGATGGTGACTGGGGACGATATAAATCGAACGTCCTCCCCTGCGGCTCTAAACGAGAGGACGGCACCGGCGGCGGCGACAATGGATCTAGAAAACGCAGCTAAAGTGCCCTCGCGGTTCGGCGGTGCGGACGTGCGTTCGCTCGAGCCGTATATCGATCGGTATGGGTTCGTGTACCACCTCAAGTACGTGCAGATGCTGTTGGACTTGCAGCAAGGAATTGGGGACATCGATGATGCGGAGGACGAGGAGGAGAGAGAGGTGCAGGAACATGTGGGGGATGACGTGGTGCCGCCGCATATGATAGAGGTTGAGAGCGGAGGCAAGCCAACGGTCGGTCGGTCGCGCTCACGCACGATTGCGACATTTAACCCCTCCCCGAGTCGACCCACCATCTCCTCTTCCAACGACCATGTCGTCACCGTTCCCCCACCTACCGCCACGCCATCACCGCCGACAGGATCCATCAGCCTACGTGCACGAAAAGCCAAGCTCGATCAACTGGCAGCAAAGTACCGCCGTCCGTTGATCTCCCTGCTCGGTCAGCTGGCAGAGATGCACGACAAGCAAGAACAGGAACGGATGAAGCGGTGGCAGCAGTTCCTCCGGTACCGCTCGCAGCGCCTTCCCGCCACCCTTGCTCGTGGAGGAGGAACAGAGGAGGGTGGGCAAGGGGACGTGATTGGTGTCGCTCACATGGGTGATGGAAAGGTCGGCAGGGATGTCATGAAGCGCTTCACATCGCTCGTCCACCGCACAGGCATCCCCATGGCCCTCCGTGCGTCCGTGTGGGCAGAATGCTCGGGCGCAAAAGAGGCGTTCACGCCGGGCGAGTATCAGGAGATCTTGGCCGTCCATCGTGGGGACCATCATCCGACGCTCGTCGAGATTGAAAAAGACGTAAGGCGCACGTTCCCAACCAATGTCTTTTTCGGAGGCGATGGCGTCGGGTGTGAAAAGCTAAGACGGTGTTTGTCTGCTTATGCATGGCGGGATCCGCAAATCGGTGAGCCTTGTTCCCGAACCTGATTACCGAGGGACGTGCCGCACGTGCTGATACCATCAACAGGATACTGCCAGGGCATGAACTTGATCGCGGCGACGTTACTGTTGACGTATGACGACGAGGAACAGGCGTATTGGACGTTTGTCAGCATCATAAAAAACATGCTTCCCGACGACTGGTTTACCACGTCGTTGCAGGGAAGCATGGTCGAACAGGCTGTCATTGGGGACCTCGTCAGCACTTTGTTGCCCGACGTCGGGGTGCATCTGCTCGGCCTTGGCGTCGACTTGTCAGCCATCACGTTTGGCTGGATCTTGAGCCTGTTTGCCAATTGTTTGCCGTTCGAGACGTTGTTGCGGATCTGGGATTGTTTCATGGTCGAGGGCCGAGACGTGAGTGTCCTTGGTTCCTTTGGCTGGGTCCGGCGCTAACGATTTGCTGCAGGTTATACCCTGTACGGTGATTGCCATCCTAAAACTCGGCGAAGAGGGAATCCTCGCCAGCGAGAATGTTGAAGAACTGTTTGAATACCTCAATACCATTACGGAACGACTGTGGACGGCGGATAGATTGGTCTCGGTAGGTCATGACCTGACATCATTTGTCGAACAGCGTCTGACATCCCCAAAGTTGCAGGAACAGTTCAAGAACAGCATCACCTCGACGGAGCTGGATAGACGGCGGAAGGACCATTTGAGATTGATAACCTCGACACCAGATGTAAAGCATTGAAGCCACATACTGTATCAAAGACACCACATCGTTGTATCAGAAAGCAATGGACATTGGACTGGCTTGTATCCGTTACTCTGCATGCCATGCCGAAGGGCCATACACGTCCATACCTCGCTTCAAAGCATGTGATGAGGTTTTCGGGCTTAACGAACCATTATTGGGGTATATGTAAGGATGAATATACAACGAGTCTGAACCTTTGGGCTTATCACGATTCCGCTCGACCTCTCTCTGACTCTCAGTATCGACTACGGCCTGCTTCCACGCGGGCCGGATTCCGCTCCAACCATCATCGGCGCTGGTCCAGACGCTGGTAAATTTGGAGGGGCATTCATGGGTCCTTCAGCTTCGAAATTCTGCGATATTATAGTCTCGTCGGTACTCTGGCTTGAAGCAGCGGACTGCCTTTTCAATGGTTCAAGGGGATCATATGTCGAAGGATCTTCAAACAAGACCGCCGCAGTCACGCGGCGCTCTCGATTCCCATGGCTAACAGCTTCACTCAGTCTTGGACCGAATGTCACCAACGTCATCTTCCGTTCGGATGCTTTGCTGTCTTGATTCTCGGCGATAGTGTATTCCCGTAGACGCGAACCAATGGCGGCGACTGTCATACGCCGGCCCTTGGCGCTCGGTTCTTGCTTTGGTTCCTCGAGTCGCAAGACCACATCGATCGCCTTTTCGTCCTCGATAATCTTCGGATGTCGTTTGGCAAAGTAGGTGGCATACTTCCATATGGACCAGTAACAACTGGCGATATTCACGCCGAGGAGGACCATTTTATAAAAGTTGTAGTACGGATATGCCGTCTTCCAGCCAACCCGTTCGTTCTTCAGGCGAAGGTGAATTTCGTTGAATATCATCGTGTTGATAAAGTAGAGTCCAAATACGGCGGCAAACATGTAGCCAGTGAACGCCGGACGGATAGCCAAGGAAATCGGGAGGATGAAGGGTGCAAGCAGGTAGAGCAGGGTTTCGTACACTTCCTGAAACACGAACAACTTGGCGCCGAATTCCCACCAGCCGAGTTTCCAGGACCGAATGATGTAATCCATGTTGTAGACCATGCCAGTTACGAAGAAAAAGTTCCAGCGCATAAACCTCTGCTTGAACACGGTCATTTCTCCGAACCCGCCTCGGGAACCTCCCGAACTGAAGAAGATGGCACTGGGCGTTTCCGTCTCGACAAAGGTGCTGGTACACATGGTAATTCGGGAACCAAGCTGACGTGCGGCGTGCCCGAAAAACCAATCCTCGGAGACGGTATATCCCGGATGTGCGTGAAATGTACTGATCAAAAACTCGGTGTTCCATATCGAGATGGCACCGTGAGGGAATGTCGCTGAACCAATCATGCCGGCAAACGCTCGTTGCAATCCGCTAAGTTTGTACTCGAGATCCTGCGCTTGCTGGCAGTAGGTTCCCTTGGAGGATAGCGGACCCACGGATTTGATGGTGTATCCAATGCATTTGATTTTACCCTTCATTCTGTCGCTGACGATGGGGAAGTTAGGAGGTAAGGCACAATCGTCATCTATCATCAACTGAACGCCACAGGGTCAGCAGTGACGTCGCAAAGGTTAAATAACTAAGAAAAACATAGTTACCACTAGAGAAAATGGTACAGGGTCAGGAGCTGAGATCGCGACGGACAAATGGCAGAAAAACCACACTCACCATTCTTGAACTGCTTGGCAGCAAAGCATCCTACAAATTGAGCGACAATCTTGGAACCGACCGGCGACCAGACGTGATTCACGCCATACGAGGTGCAAACTGTCTCTGTATCGTCCAGCGGGGTGGGACTGTTACCGTTGGCAATGACGAAGATGTGAGAAGCCGGGAAAATCTTGAGCGCAGCTTCGAGAGTGGGTCCGATGATGTTTTGCGACTTGTAGCAGGGAATGAGCAGGGCGGTATCGTGCGTTCCTGGCGCCCCAGCACCAGCTTCCAAGCCTCCTCCCTCGCGCTCTTCCGGCATGGGCGGGTCCTTTTCAAACAGGATGAATAAGGGAGCAAAGGCGTAGATGGCAGCTATACCGATCGTCACAGCCCACGTACCAGCGACTATGAACTTTAGCTTTACGAGTTGGTACAGCCAGTAGACTGCGCCTTTCCAGATGGGAAGTCCAATGAGGACAAGGTACACGAAAGCGAGCAGAAGGATGTAGATCGCCCATTCGAAGATGATTTGGAAGACCCGACTGCGCTGCAGCTCAACGCCGCGCACTTTGGCCTTTTCATAAAGGTCGAACATGCTCATCCGGCGGGCCATGTCGGTCACTCCATGGGTAGCCGATTGGAACACCGAGCCCACACGACCCATCGTACTTCTTCGTTGCGCAGAAAACAACGAGTCCATGCGGGACGGACGAGGCTGTGGCGCACTGGCGCGAGGCGTCGTAACAGATCGTTTCCGAAAGCCGTCCACGCCCCCGGTGAGCTCTTTACCGCCTTCACCGTAGTCTCGCTTGTCGGAATCGAAATTCCCCACCGACAATGTATCCGCAGCTTGTTCCTCTGGGGCTGCATGTGAAGCGAACGGGTTCATGTTGGCCCACATGATCCGGGTCGGCGACAGCGGCGGCGCCGTGGTGGCAGTTGGACTCGTGTTCCCGTTCTCGGGAGCCGCACGACGATCGGCACCCTCACCAGTCAACGACTGCTTTACCGTTCCAGCGGCGCCGGGTTCGCCGCCATTCCCTAGCGTTGACAGGGTCCTCTTCTTGAACGATAGCCGTTCCCCATTTTGCCTTGCTTCCGAGCCAGCAAGTCGACGTGGCGTCGTCGGCGATGCTGGAGGAACCGCAAAACTAATTGCTCGGCTACCCTGACGACCACCATACGTATCAAGTAGCGGCGGTGGCGGAGCCAGAGGCTGAGACTGACCGTCCGCCCCTGCGGATGACCGTTCCCTCAGCGCCCGCTGTACCATGATACTCTGCTGCCGCGCAATCCGCTGCACATTCCACCCTTCTTCTCGATCATTTCCCGAACTCCTCGAGGCCGCCGCCGTCGAGCGCCGCATTGCCGATGGCGGGACGAGGCTGTCGGCGCTTCGACGTTCTCTGAAGCTGCTACTGATAGAGAAGAGGCGGGCGGGGATGATGATGTCTTGCACCGTCGTCGTCGTCGTTGTGGGTTGCGCGTTACTGGGCGGCTCGTCAGCGAGGCGTTCGACCTCGTCTTGCGCTTTCGTGCTGCCAGCGTCTGTCGGCTGCTGTCCTGGATCCGTGTCCAACGGCAGGGAAACTTGCGTTGTCCTCGCCGTCATCGTCGTCGTCGTCGTCGTCGTCGTCGTCGTCGGGTACGGCACCGACCAGTCCAGCCCGGCTTCTGGGTCCGCATCGGGCGTCGGCAAGCTCGTCATCGAGTAGAATTCCATAGCCGCGGGGACACCGTCGGGGAAGAGGACGGAGGAGCGCCAGCGGTCTGTGCGCGTTGGCGAGGTAGAGCGGGTGGATGAACGACGGGTAGAGGCGGCGGCGGCGGTGTCTGGTAAAACGTCATGATCTTCCTCCTCCTGCACAGTATCGCTTTTGGATGGTCCAGCGGAATCGGGAGCGACTCTCGAGCTGCGTCGTACTCCGCCTGGCCCAGGAGGGTGGTCTGCAAGGATCGGTACGCGAAAGATGGCGAGGTGAGGAAAGGGTGGGAGCGAGAAGAGTCAGAAAAACTCCATCTACAGCCTTCGCATCGGCTCTCCCTATACCCGCTCACGGTCCATCCATTCATCCATCTCTGAAAATCGCCTTACCTTTTGCCTGGCCAACTGACATATCTACCGCTAATGGGGGTCCCAGCACCACCCCCTCACCCGCTGCTGTACCGACATTGCTCACAATATGCGTTCCTCTTGCTGCTTCCGCATGGTCGTCTGTTCGTAGTGCGGGTGCGACGGGACCTTGGTCC
This sequence comes from Naganishia randhawae, assembly GCA_013461525.1. Classification (NCBI taxonomy): domain Eukaryota; kingdom Fungi; phylum Basidiomycota; class Tremellomycetes; order Filobasidiales; family Filobasidiaceae; genus Naganishia; species Naganishia randhawae. The sequence continues at coordinate 32,030 of JABRPJ010000115.1, forward strand.
TCGGATGTTGGTATTCCCGGCGACGTTGTCGCAGGTGCAGCCGGTACTGTTGAAGCCTCGCTGTCCATCTCGGTGCTGGACGTTTCCCCCCGTCTTGTCTCTTCGCTCAGAACGTCAGACCCTCTCTGCATGTCTTGTTCTCGGCCTGTATGCGCGCCCGGGCAGTGAGATCAGCGCCACCTCTTGCCCCCGCTGGATTAGAGAAACTTGCCCTTCATGACGTTCTCTGCTACGCCGGTACTCGGTTGTTCTTTCGCCATGGAACTCCTACGTAGTTGCTACGTCCCCACCGATCTGAATGGCGACGCATTGCGTTCCGCGGAGCACGACGTGCTGGTGCGAAGGGGATATATGTAGCGCATCCTTTGCAGCCCCTACTGCCTCCGTCATTCCACTTGCCAGTATCCTACATGACAGCTGCGTGACCGCCGTCGTCTCGGAAGGAATTCCGGCTGGTTAGATTGACTTTGAGATGGCGCGGTGACGCTCCCTGGGACTTTTCCCTTGCCGGCGACTGATGTCTCACATTTAATGCTTCTGATCGAAGCCCGATTGTTAAATGAGCACATTCCGCAGGCTGTACTGCCAGATCTAGCACTAGTCAGGTACCACCCCGGGCGCCGCGGAACGAAGCGAACATGTGCTAGGCTGGCCGTGCCGAGATCAAGCTGAACATCGCGCAAGTGGCATCATAGAACGCCGCATCGCCTCGGAGCGACTCCTTTCCGCCACAGAAAGAAGCCTAGACCTTGGCCGTCGAGACCGCCAGGGCCAAGAGGAATAAGGAGTCGAACTGTTAACCCAGAAGGATCAGATACAAAGCGCAAGCCAAGCTGGTCCCACCTCCGTCCTCATCGACTCGCCACAAGCTCTCTCCGTCGCGGGAAACACGCTCGACGACGGCCGCCACACGCGACGGCTGCCAGATTGGCCAAGCGCACATGGGAAGCCTCTTATTTCGGGTCCTGGGACCTTCCAGCGACCCAACCTCCGCTCTCGTCAAGCAGACGCTTCTGTCATTCAGAGATCGAAAGAGCCAATGCGGTATCGGAACCTTATCGAGCGGATCAAACATGTCGCGATAGCGCCGCCACCAAGCATGCGCACGCTGCAGCCCGGCGGGAAGACCGAGCCAGGGGAACATCGTGACGCGCTTGAACGCTGCCTGCGGAGAAGGTGTAGGCGGAGAAACAGGGTGGAAGGGAACCGTCGGGTCAAATCAAGCAATCGCCCCGAGACGACCGCCCGGCGCGCAATGGGTAAACGTCTAGGGATTAAAATTCCTTGAAGTCAAAGGTACATTCTTCTTTCGATGCTTGGAGTGTTGGAGGTAACGAATGCCGAACAACTCACGAGGAGGCAATGCATAGACCGTTGCGCACGTATGGTTCGAGCACTACAAGCGCGAAGGGACCGAGATCGTTTGGTGGTAGGTAGGTTGTGCTTGCTCTTTGGTCTTGTCTCTTCGTCGATCGATGTCTATGGTGAGCGCTCTTGCCGTCTGAACGATTTGTTGGAAGGCGCCACGCGCAGACGCAGCCGCACACTGCACTAAATGTCACGTTCGATTCGAGCAAAGAGCCGAAGCAAGAAAGAAAAGACCTTGTTCCACGTCGCTGAGGCAACTAGAGCCCGGGATAACCAGGTGATATCTTTTCTAACCAGGTGATATCTTTTCCTTGGGCCTGGGAATCCGATTTGTATTTTGGTAAACTCGACGAGCACTTGATATAATACGATGTGACATGGCTGGGTCACAGCGAGGACAACGGGTACAACTATAAGATGCCCAAATGACGCAACCTTACACCGACGCGATACGTCGCGATCCGCCTCTGCATGCCTAGCTATCGGAGCGTAGGCTAAACGACACAAGCCTGCTGCATCGTACACCCGTCGGGAAGCCCCGGCACCGCCGGCGTACTGTAATACCACGCCACAGCAGCCACTTGGAGCACCGCATCCCCGGCCGGCGGACCCTGGGTGAACGACGCCTGCCCGTTAGTCCAGTGGTTCATGAACGCGCGGGACGGGTGAACGGAGACGTAAGAGGACATGGTGTGCAGGAGTTGCGAGTCGAAAAAGTATGAGGTCAGGCGCGGGGTGGAGGAGGCGGGCGGCCAGAAGATGGTGTAGTTGTGGAAGGAGGTCGTCGGCGGCGAAGGGAAGGGAATAACGGTGCCTTCGGATTGCGTGTGGTACGTCCTGCAGTGGGGCAACTCGGTAAACAAGACATCGAAAAGGGCGTGATAGAATCGACGTGGACGTACTCTGGGTTCCAGTTGGTCAACACTATCCCCTCATCCAACGTTTGCCCAAGCATCTCGATATCCTGCTCGTCCCCAGCGAGAGGGAACGCCGCTTCATCGATATACGTGAACAACGCCTGGCACGTCCCGTGCTCTGCGCTGATCTGGGCCGTCATGGTCAAGTGGCCACTGAGCATCGTATCGACGCTCGTTATTTCCGCGCCGGTGATCGCGCCGCCTGTTTGTTGTCCGCCTGTGCGCCGCATGCAGGGCGGCTCAGTCAGTGCTAGTACGGCATTCAAGGTGGAAGACAAGAGAGCGCATACCAGGGACAACGAGTTCCAGCACGCCGCTTTCCGTAATCCGTACGTTGGCAGGGTCACTGTAGCACGCCGTGACCCCATCGTCGCGGTTCACCCCGCCAATTCGGCTCGTGCCGATATTCAGCCCCAACGCCGGGAACTGTTCGAGCGAGGAGACGGAGGAAAAGTCGACGAGGATGGAGAGGGGGTAGTATGCGTTCTCGTAGGCGCTCAGAACGTACCCGCAGGAGCAATCGCCCGGGGGTACGCTGCTGGATGCGGTGGTGCTAGTTGCAGGAGCAGAGGTGCTGGAGGTGCTGGTTATGGTGGTGGGCGACGGTGCAGAAGAGCTAGGTTGCGCAGTGGAAGTAGTCTTCCTCTTGGGCGCTCTTTTGGCATAGTGCGAATCATAAGCAGGAACCTCGGACGGCTCGGCGTTTGCGAACGTGCGGGACGCAGCGGGGGCAGTGTCTGCGTGTGTGGTAGGTGGCAGTCCGACGAGTCAGTCACGCCTATCGCTTGAAGGCTGGCAATGGAGGATGCTTACAGGAAGAGTAAGGAGCAGCAGCCGTCAAGGCAGTCGCGGTGGCCAGCACCGAGACGAACGCGGGGAGCTTCCAGAGCATCGCGTGGAGATAAGGGTTTGAGATAGTGGACAGCAAGCGTGCGTGGGGAGGGGACTCACTCATGCTGCCTGCTTCTTATACCCTGTGCACGGCGACTAGTTTCCTATTCCGTTCGAGCCTATGATTCTGAATATCGTTACAGCAGTAAATCACGTTCCTGACGATCGGACCAGCCTCACCAACTCTATTTGCTTCCGACAGCCGGAAGTGGTAAATATTACGAGGACAGGGCTGGGAGTTCTGCTATACTTCGAGGGCACTGTCATAGCTGGGTACATGTACATCTCAACCCCCACGAACGTTGGGACAGGATTATCTACAACGACATTAGGACAATCTCGCTGGCCGCAATTCGCAGCGTGAGGCTTTGCAACCGCGCCTCCTCGACCGCCCCCGTCGGCACCGCATCCGCCGTCTCGTAGCTCTGCCCTGCCCACGTCCTGAAGAAGAGGGAGGGAGGTATCAGCATCCACAGTTGTAGTTGTACAAGGTACTCCGAGCGGACTCACAAGCTGGATGTGGATGACGTGAGCGGGCAGTACATTCTCTTCACCCTGCTGCCGACTACACCAGGCAGCCTCTGGAGCTCGATCTCCGTGACAGGCCTCGGGACGCTGGGATCCAAATACGTCTCGGAATTTACAAATACGGCGCGCACGAGCCCTTTTTGCTGCGTGTATATCCCGTACGCGGAGACATGTGGGAGTATGCAAGCGAGTTCCGCGATCCGGGTGTCCCCCTCCGTTCCGATAGCTTCGGCGAGAACGAGGGCGCCGTAGTATGGAGCGTGAATGGCGGGCGAGTCGTGGGCGTCTGCATGAGTGCCGCCGGAGATGCCCATGATGGGGATCGGGTCGAACCAGTTGTACCTGCACCGCGCCCGACTGGTTGTCAGTGACTAGAACTCCTTGGCCGGTATCGCAAGTGCGGGGACGAGAAGGCAGGGACTTACGATTGCCCGACTCGGTGGTGAAAGTGTAGTCGCGCAAGGCCGAGGCACGCCGCGTGCAATGCGTAGTCAACAAGCCAGATGACGGCTTCCGCTGCGTCGCTGATTCCGGATACGCCGCCGCTGTTAAGAAGGGTCATGTTAGTTGGCGGGTTTCGTCCGTAGAAAGAGGTCGCGCAGGGGACGTGATCACGTACCGAGCAAGGCTGTTGGTCTCCCCCTGGAAGATCCCACGAGCGTATTAGCAACTCCTCAGTCTTGTGGCCGTGCCCTGGGATACTCACAATCCGAAATTCCAGTCCGGCGGCTTCGATCACCTGGCGATACTCTGACCAGTGACGGATCATCTGCCGGATGAACGCCTTGTTCATCAGCGTTCCCGACGTCGCTCTCAGATCGCCCTGTAAAGGGGAAGGTGAGTCGCCTGCTCAAAGGGGTTGCGTAATCACCTCTTAGCTGACTCACAAAATACATATGACTCGAGTAGACGGATATTTGGCGGAAGATAGGGTCCTGCATCAACCCACTACCCAATATCGTGCGGGGGACCCATTTCTCCTCGTCTTTAAAGAACCCCGTGATAGATGCCACTTGGAACTTAATGTTGTTGTGGAAGACGGCGGAGACGCGGTGAGCGAGGGTGATAGTTTGTGAAACGTATGCGAAGGGAGACCATCCCGGTGGACCGACGCGGTGGAATAGGGGCACTTCGTACAGGTCGGGCTTCGGGATTTGGGCATAGGTTGTCTCGCATCAGTAAATTGACGTTGCATAGTTCGCGATGCTGGCCCACCTCGTTGCCAATAGTCACTAGCTCAAGCTGGACATGGCTCATTTCCGCTTTACGCGAGCCATGGAATGTGTCGTACTGCGTGTGCATAATAGTCGTCATGAGCACGACTGACAGGATTTAGCAACGTTCGTGGCGACTCACCAGCAAAGACGCTTGCGCAACCGTCTCCTCTTCATCCTGATCACGTAGATTTATCCCGATGGTCCTATTGCAGTGGATCAATACAAGGGACCGCATGACCAGGACCGCCGCAGACCTTCTCACAATTTCGTTCCAACAGGGAGGTTGCGGGCGAGCGCAAAGTAGTCCGGGCCGATATGAACGCCCGACGTGGCCGGCTCCGGGTAGGGTGTGCCTTCCGATGGCGGGTGAGCGAGGATGACTCGTGCTGTGCGAACGCTGTCGGTGATCCTGTATTTGTCCTGAGAATCGGCTGAAGAGGCAGGGGAATCAAAGTCAGTTCAAGCTCAACCCGCCGCTGCCGCTTGATCGAGAGTGGAACGCTCACCGCCCCAGCGAATCGGACATGGTGTACCCGTCCTATCCGAGATGTTCCTGAGCGCTTGATGGGTAAACGTGTTTGGCTGGCCAAGGGGTCCTGTCCAGTCCTCGAAACGGTCTCCTTCAATGGAGAGGCCAAGCAGTTCTTTGGAGAGCCGGGTCGCATAGGTCGGCGCGTGGGCCGGGATATACAGGGTATTCGCCGACATGGCGGGTGCTGGGTGACATGCTGCACCTGGCCCGGGCAAGGCCCTCTCTTACGTTCGTATTAAATATACAAGCAGAACCACAATGCGCAGTCTTCACTCAAAGGCTGCGTCCTGGCATGCCCCGCTTCTTGCTCGCTGCCGTCCCGGCCGCCGACCGACTTTCCATCCGGACCGAACTCCGTTCCTCAAGCGGGGCAGCACCTCGAGTGTTACAAGATGGAACCCAATAACTGTTGTGGTAGACAGATCTCCGGATCCTCGTCACCGGAAGTGCCACAAGGCCCTCGGGACGCACTTCATATACACAACATACACAACAGCTGAAACGAACGTCGTTGTTTCCGTTCCTTCTGTGCTTCAACGGATGCGCATCGACGTCTGATGTTGCACGAGCTATTGCGCGGAATTGAATGGAGAGTTCAGAGTCGTTGTGGGTCGCGGTCTCGGAAATCTGGATAAAAGAACCAACATACGAGGTCATCCTAGTTCCACTCATAGCCGCACCCAGAATCTTCGCAAATACACAGCCAACCGCACTCTCAACCTCTGCGTCAGGAGCTCTGGGCCGTAGGTCATGCTGGCATCGTTTGTGATTAGCCTGATCGCTCTACTCGCCACTACCCTAACAGTATTCTCCCTCGGCTAGCCGTAGCTGGCGAGAACTGGTTTATAAA
>JABRPJ010000116.1:0-38064 GCA_013461525.1 Naganishia randhawae
TTTGTCCCTTGTCCCCCGCGAGTGAGGACATTCACTCAGGACAGCGGATGCAAATGATTTTAGCGCGCCAGGGCATCCTTTCTGTCCGATACAGTATTTCGGTCCGGTTTCGCCCAGGAAGCTCCCTTCACATCTGGGGAGCAATCCGCTACGGCAAGAAGCTTCCTCTGAAGCGTTTCATCCTCGCACCACCCCGCACAATTGGTGGTACCCGGTCAAAGGGGGAAACGATAACATCTTCGGCTTACTGCACACAAATTCTATGCGGTCCTCTATTGCTCTACTTCACTTAGGGGAGGGAGGAGGGAATAAAAATCCGTGTGGTGGAAGATGGGGCCCCAGTTCAGTGGAAAGGGGTTGCACCAGCGGTCCGAACCATCCCACCGATAGTCAACTGCGAGCACCCACCTTCTTCTCCTGACCTTAACCCGATCGGGAGGTGCTGGCAAATTCTCAAAACCCGTCTAACGGCGATGGTGAGGGTCTAACGGCGATGGAGAGGCATGCGACTAAGGTGGACGAACTTTGGGCCGAGGTGCAAAGAATTTGGGACGAGATTCCTCAAGCGACTATCGATGGGTTCATAGAGGAGATGGCACTTAGAAGGGTTCAAGTTATCGAGGCGTCAGGAAAGCAAATCCCTGGCTAGTTTGTACAGTCGTGTAGCCCTTGATTTTCCCTACGTGTATATATAGTTTGTATCTTTGAAGCTATCATATTCGAATTTTAAACGTTAACATAAGAACTTAAGAATAGCTTGGTGGGAAGCCAAAATAAAGCGCGTTTTTGCGCGCGGACCAAACCTTATGAGCAGTACGAGTAATGGCATTTTAGGTTGACATGAGACGGTTACAGAATAGTGCTTTTCTAGTTAAGAAGCTCCAAAAATAAAACTCTTTTAGCCTGAAATTTTGGTTTTCGTGTACCCTACCCTCGGCCCAGTGTCAGGGGTCCTGTGCTTGCAGAAGGCCCAAATGCCGCTGGCGGAAACCTAAAAATGGCGGCCGGAAATACGGCACTTTGTCACAAGCCGCGGCTCATAACTGACATGTGGCACGGCGGGCGGGACCAAAAGCACGCGGGCTCGCTTGCGGGTACAGCGCCGATTGCTTGCTCAGCAGCTTACGGTACCAATAGCCGGCGACCGAGCCAAGCCTGAGTCGTCGCACATATAGGCAGCCATCGCCCGGCCACAGAACACCCCCGTCACTGGGACCCACGCAAGAGATCAACCATGGCCGCCGCTCCTGAGCTCGACATCCGCCAACTGGACCAATACATCACCGTATTCGACATCCCCTTCTCCCGCTTCGGTATCTTGCCCATCGGAAACCGCTCGACCGCTGTCAAGCTCAAGGACAACAAGGTCCTCGTTGTCGTCAGCAGTCCCTGTGATGAACCCACGCGAGCCAAGTTGGCGGAACTGGGGCAGGTATCGTAAGTTGCGTTGACGGCCAAACGTAGTCTCGAATACTCTTATTGACAACTCATTGCACGACAGGTACTTGATTGCCCCTGACTTCGAACATACGATGCGGATCTCCGACTTTCATCGTACCTACCCAGAAGCCAAGTGTATTGGCCCTGCAGGTGTAGCTGAGAAGAAGCCCGACATCAAGTGGGAAGGAATCATGGGTGAAGGCGGGGAGTCCAAGGTTTACGGCTTTGAAGATGAGGTGTGTAGCTCCATCTCTCAACTCCAGCAAGACAGAAATCCTCTGCTCGCTTTACCCGAAGCTCATGGCGCATGCCTTATCCAACAGATCAAGCTCCAATTTCTTCCAGGCCATGTGAACAAGGAAATCGCCGTGCTTCACATCCCATCGCGGACACTCATCGAAGCAGACTTGATCTTCAACCTTCCCTGTACGGAGCAATACGCCAAAGCTTCGACCGACGGCAAAGCCTTCTGGCCATTGAGCATTTTCCAGAGCAAGGCGGTTGCAGGTCATCCGTTTGTCCCGAAAATGACGAGCAAAGACAAGGTGTAAGTCCGCGTATGCTCCGAAGCAGCGCGCTTGAACTGATGTTGGCTGTCGCTTGTGATTTGTTTCTGTGTAGTGCGATGGCAAGAGATGTAGCGGTCATCAACGGATGGGACTTTGACCGTATGATTCCCTGTCACGGCAACGTGATTCCAACGGGAGCCAAGGAAATCTGGCTCAAGTCGTTTTCCTTCTTGTCCAAGCAGTAGGGTCTGCGTTTTGGCAGTGTGTCCATAGTCCGGCGTGGGTGTTGACGGGGATTTGTTGAGTTGATTTATAATGTTTGGGATGGCAAGGCGCATGGCGTGTTATAATCAATAGAATCAGATGAATGCTGTTCTGTCATGTCGGACAGAGTTGGCGCCAAGGTTCAAATCATGGTCTTCCAGCATGATTAATATGACAGCGCCTTGAAGGCAAGTCACTCCATTCCATAAACCTTCCCAGTAAGGGGATACAAATCCATATCTGCGATTACTCCGATAACAAAGCCTGTACAATATGGTTCACCTTGAGATGCCTGAGATCGGTATACGTCTGCGCAGTGGGAGGAGTATTTGATGAGCAGAGGACAAACGTTTCATGGTAATCGTGCTTACCTGTCCGCAACCAACGAAAAGAATAGGCTGACCCGTAATATAGGTCATCGACAATGCAGCACCGACTTTGTCATCCTAGGTGGGAACATAGGAAAATATAGTAAGCAAGCCTCGCCCAGATCAGCAGTAAGTTGGTCGAATTCGGCAACCCACAATCGTGTCAAACTTGGTCAAAATCATCCCATCGATTCCTCTTGCCTTGCCCTTGTTTCCCGAACCTGCGCTTGAAGCAGACGAGGTGAAGTCCTTCAGAGATCTATCGAACTTGGATAGCTGATCCACGGCTTCATTGCCAACAAGCGCCTCGCCAACGAATACAATCTTGTCGGGGTTGTTGACAGCAACGAGCTGTTGTGTTACGTGGTCACAAATCCCTAGTCAGCAGAGAGTCGAACCTCGTGAGACTTTGTCGCTTACCTTTGCGAGAGCTCGCATCAAGGGTTCATTGTCCTGCATTCGTCCGGCGGTATCAACAAGAACCACGTCAAACTGACGTTCCTTGGCTAACCCCCAGCGCAGATATTAATCTTAAGCACGTCGGCACAAAGAGTGTGATGGGCAGACCCTTACCATAATTAATCGCATCCTTTGCGATTCCAGCTGCATCTTTCCCGTATCCCCGTTCATACAGCTCGACCCGTGGCAAGTCGCTTGCTTCCCCAGCACCTCGACCGAGCTCTTCTCCTAACAATCCCAAGTTCCTCACGTGCACTCGCAGTTGTTCCACTGCGCCCGATCGGAAGGTATCGCAAGCGGCGATCAAGACCCGTAATCTGTTCTGCAGCAACCAGAAACAGACTTTGGACAGGTTGGTCGACTTGCCGACGCCGTTCACGCCGATAAATGTCATGATGTAAGGTTCGCGAAGCGCGCTGGCGTCTGTTTGGGGGCGCGATGCCTTTCGTTTGATGTCTAGTAGGATGTCCGTCGAGGTTTTTGATGTGAGGATCTGGGTAATTGTGCTCGACAGAGCACCAGTGACTTCAGACTTGATGCCTAAGATCGGGAGACGCCCGGTTGAGCACTGCAAATCAGCCCATACATTGTTGAGTTGTACGTACTGGTCATTCCGCCAAGTTTCTTGCCAACCAACGCAGCGCCAACACCTTCGCAGATCTTTTCGGCAATATCCTTTGCCACATTCTTGCTCATCAAATGCTTCTCCATCTCTGCCAGAACAGGTTCCAAGTCTTGCTTGTTGAGGACTTTGGATCCGGTAAAGCGGGAGAAGAGATTGGAGAGCGCACTGCCGCTTTTCGTGGTCGTTTTGTCCACATCAGCAAGATCACCCGCAGTCGCGTCTGTCAAGGTCGAACCGAGCTTGTTCTTCGAAGCGTTGGCGCCGTTGAAGAGTTCAGGATACGCCTTGCGGCCCTTTGCCATTATTTCCTCCTCGCTCGCGATCCCCGACTCATCCTGCTTCCTCCCCGTATCCCAGTCCGCAACCTCGTACAGCCCATCTTTTCCGACCTTTCCCATCGCGCTCGAGGACACCAACGTATCCAGGTCGACATTGGTTGCGCCACTAGCAGGTGTAGCCGCGCCCGAACCATTCAAAGCATCCGAATGGCCGTCGGGTCCCGAGAAATCGAGTTGATCCATCTCTGCCTGCGTAACAGCAGATGACGAATCATTCCACTTGCGCAGGACCTTGTTCGTCGCGGATCCCGTACTACCCTTGGCTGATCGTGCGGGAGAGGCAGCGGGGGAAGGCGTACCTCCTCTTCGTCCGCTGTTCCCCGTCTTTCCGCCCTTCAATCGTCCCTTGAGAGCCTGAACGTTTTTCGCAATCTCCTCTGCTGAGGGCGCGGGTTGGCCTTGATTTTCGGTGTCGGAGGTGACGGATGGCGTATCTCCGGTACCTGGAGATGAGATGGCCTCTACGGCGGAGATTCTTGCCTTTTTCGATAACGCAGCGACGACTGAACCGGATTTATGGCTCGCCTTCCTCTGTCCTCCCGAGGCACGTTCTTCGCACCCCTTCAGACAACGCTCAAAGATGGCTTCCCAACTTTCAAGATCGATTTGCTGTTTGAGAGCGACGAGCGCGGACTGGCCTTGCGACTGAAGCGCTTTCAGTGTGTCTGACACGGAGGATGAAGCGGAAGACATGTGCAGAGAGGAGACAAGCGCTTCGATGTAGGGATGGAAGAGGGAGATGAATAGCTGTTTCATGCGAAGTAGGAGTTCGGGGATGTAGGTCAACGGCAAGAGTGCTGGGAAGACAACCTAAAAGAGAGTTGCATGATCAGGTTGAGTATATCAGAAGCTTGATACATTCGCCCATTCTCTGAGATTGGATGAATCCGTGTTAAGCCAGAGTATACTTACGACAAAGACCAGTCCCAAGCCGTTTTCCAACGTCCATCTCACGCTAAATCCGTCCGAATCCAGCCCCTGCTCCTCGCCCTTGGCAACGATTGCCTTGTTCTCCATGATGACATCCCTTACGAGTGAGTTTACAGGGGATCTCGGGGTGGAAGCGAGGTTGAGAAAGGTAGGGTTGAATGACCGGGACCAGAGGATGAGGCCGCCTACGGTTCGGGATGGAAGGTTAGGCAGGACTGGCCGGTGCAAAGACTGCTGCGATGGGGACTCACTTTCGTGGGATATGGACACGTGGTCGAGCATGGCTGTAGGGGTATTGCGATGAGTTGTCGGTGTGGCGGGGCCAGACAGCATCAGCCAGACCCATTCATCGACGACCACTCAGGCCGACTCCCGCGCGGATGCAAATATACTGCAGGTGATCGGGTGACTGCTTGGGTGCAAAGACGCTTCACCACCAGCCACCCTGCCCGAGTCTCCCTCCGCTCCTCAGACGTATACCCTCCAACAATGCTAGGCGTCGTTCCAGCTCGCGCAGCCGCCGCCAAGGGGCATGCCACGAGCCGCGGCTTGGCCAGACTACTCGCCCCACCGAGCAAGCAGCTGCTCAGTCGCGGTGCGTAGTGTCGGTGGCATCTCCCCATGTTTCTGCTGCTGAACAGCCGTTTCCTCTCTTCCCTCAACAGCCTACCCTCCTATCGCACGCCTTTCAAATTACGCCACGGCAGCAATTGATCCCACCAGGACAATATCCAAGCCTCCCCTCTTTGGCCAGCCACATTCGTCTACCCATTCACATCTACTTTCCGGCAAAGAGTTGACGATAGGCATTACGGCGTCCGAGTATGAAGAGAGAAGACGCAAGTTGATGGCTCGTCTGCCAGAGGGAAGTAGAGTAATTTGTATGGGCGGGACTGTTCGGTTGATGACACAGCGTGAGTACAGAGCTGCCTAATACTGCCGTGCAAGAACGCTGATCTTATTTCTACCATTAATTCCCTCTCGCAACTCTATGCCCACTGTTCTTGCTTTGCCACAGAAATCTTGTCAGTCCGATTCTACTTCCTCGGCCATCTGCCTTTGTCGACTGAACCTGTTTCTCTTGTCTGATTCTTTCAACCACCACAGCTACAAGTTCAGGCAGTGTGAGTCAACGAAGAATACTGCACCAGCCAGATATTACTGACAGCTAACCTCAAATCCCGTTACTTCAGCTACGGACTTCCATTATCTTACAGGATTCGACGAACCAGATGCTACGCTCGTGCTCGGTAACTTAGTGTCTTGTGTTCCCCATATATTTCAGACGGCTCACTCGATTCCTTTCCCCCTCAGAATCACGCCCATCTTCACCGCGAGGATACCACTACACGCTCTACGTTCCCCCAAAGGATGCGCACGACGAGCTATGGGAGGGCGCTCGTACGGGTGTTGATGGAGCTATATCAGTATTCGGCGCCGATGCCGCACACCACAACTCGTCGCTTGCGTTCCATCTCGGCGACCTTCTTTCCGGTACTCAAGACTTGTATGTTGAGCTTCCACCCAGTCCGTCCCCGTCAGCCAGCTCGATGCCGTACCCCATCTCCAACAATGGCCCCCCTGCATGGAAACGCCGACGTTCAAACCTATCAAAACTCTTCAATCCCACCTCTTCGTCATCATTGACCGACCACGGTCCGGCCAAGCTACCACCCCACCTCGCCCTCCACGCCGCCCTATCATCCGGCCGCGCTTCTCGTCTTGAACCAGAGATCGAGCGTCTCCGTCTGATAAAATCCCCTGCCGAGCTCGCGCTCATGAACACGGCCGGCGAGATCAGCGCGCACGCACATACCGCGGTCATGCGATATGCCTCTGCGGAAGGCGGGGTGTGGAGGTCCAAGAGGACCGGAAGGGAACGGAGGAAGCGGGAGGGGGATTTAGTCGCTGTTTTCGAGTATCATTGTGCGCTTGAAGGGTCGGAGAGGCCGGCGTATGTGCCCGTTGTGGCTTCTGGGTAGGTCGCAAATTGCTTATACATCAGCAGTCATACTGATAAAGTATGAACTCGTCAGTGCGAACGCATTAGTCATCCACTACACCAATAACGACTGCGAGCTCCAAGATGGCGAAGTGAGTCAACGGCTCCCTTACCGTGCTTACATCGCTCAATTCCCACCTTCTCCTATAGTTGGTCCTTATCGACGCTGGCTGCGAATACGCACACTACGCTTCAGATATCACGCGCACATTCCCCGTTTCTGGAAAGTTTACCGAGCCGCAGAAAGACCTGTATCAGGCCGTCCTAAATGTACAGAAGGAGTGCGTCAAGCGATGTACAGTCAAAGAAGAGATCAGTATGGCGGAGCTCCATCGACTGAGTGAGTATACTCGAGGGCACGCAGAGCGAGCGCTGAAGGAAAAAAGGACTGATATAGCAATATTCGGGCAGGTTGCACGTTGATGACCCAAGAGCTGCGGCAGATAGGCTTCAAGCTGTCGCAGGGTGAAGTTGAGCGGAAGCTGGTAAGTGACCTCGGCTGCCCTGTGAGGGCGGAACTCTAACAGCACATCGTCGCCATTTCAGTATCCTCATTATATATCCCACCACCTCGGAAGCGATCTCCATGACTGTTCCATCGTTGGCCGCAGCAATCTGTGCGCATTCCATATTCACCGATTCCCATACTGCGAGTATACTGACCGTCGCCGGATTCATAGATCGGATATACTGATCGCTGGTAATGTGATTACTGTGGAACCAGGATGTTATGTCCCTTCCGATTCATCATACCCAAAGCACTTCCACGGACTCGGAGTTCGAATAGAGGTCAGTCCTTGTTGTTTGGCTTGCTCTTACTCGTCGGAGTAGCTGATTGGCTACACATGTCTTATGCAGGATGATATTGCGTTCACAATAGATGGACCGCTGAACCTGTCAGCCCACGCTCCCAAGGAGATTGCCGATATCGAGGGCGCATGTCAGGGTCTTCTAGAACCGTAAAGACGCAAAGAAGGAAAAGGTGGCTCGCCGCGACAGGATGCCATATGGGTTTTGAGGTAAAAGGAGAAGGTGACGTGCATCCCGAATGTTCCAATATGAACATTTCACAATACCAGAAATTACATAGATATCAATTGTGTATCAAACTGCATTGACAATTAACTATAGATCATTGAAACGGAGAATACGCCGAAGCGCAGAACTCCTGTGAAAAGATCCGTTCGAAAGGGAAAAAGTGTGCAGATCCAGCGCACGATCTATCGGAACAGTTCTGGAATTGCTTTACCTGGCTCAGCATCCTTTTAGAATTCCACATGTTTAACTCAATGAATTTGGGATATGCGTGAACCAGCCTTCTTTGTCAAGTAAAGCGCCTTTATTGTTTTTTCGCTAGATGTTTCCTATCAGGATCACTCATATATGTGCCACCTGATCCCTGACGCAGTCGTAAGGACCGAGTGGTTTCCGACCTGATTTGCCCGACATCATAAATCGACAATGGGGCTTTTCGGCACCGGACTCTCTCGACATAGTACAGTCTCTACTCAGGCTTCCGAGCGGGGACTAATCTTGTCGATGAGTGGAAACAACTCGGCATCCCTCTCGAAAGACGCAGTTGGACTTCTCGTGGCGAATCTTCCAAATCCGTTCCATCTCTGACGGACACACAGTCGACCGACGGAGATCATAAAAGCGGTTTTGGTAGGGCGTCATCGGCGCCGTCAAGCCAAAACATCTCGCAGCGCTTTCTTGAGTTCATCAAATCATTGAGTGGCCGTCGGCGGTTTCGAGAAAGTGAGGATGATACTAGCGAGAGCGAAGGCGAGGAAACACTGGAGGAAGAAATAGCGCGCTGGAGAGAGCTGAAAAGACAAGACGAAGAGAGAGAGGAATAGGAAAGGAAGCAGCTTCAGAGAGACAGGGGAAGAGGAACGGAGAGCAGCAAAGTGACTCATCGCAGAAAGACCGGAACGCAAAGCCGTGAGAAGAAGATTGAGATCAGGCCGAGTTTATAGACAGCTTTACAAATGCAATCTATTTTCTTCCACAAAAATACCGGAATGTGCCTTCTGACTGTGTTTTTGATGTAGTTGTGAATGACTTCTAGCAGCCCTTCTGACTGTGTTTTTGATGTAGTTGTTGGATCACATGTGGCAGTGGTTCTTTACTTGTGCAATATCGACCTCTCCTTCTAGACGCCCATGAGCGACAGGATTCACTAGAAGCGAGGCCTGGTTCTTTGTCCGATGCTGTTGGGCTGGGCGCAATGAAGGTTGGAAACATGCATGGCAGCAAATCGGTCGAGCGACTGTGAGCCGTGACATATAAACACAATTATAGTAGTGTTAAACTCGTGCTGTACTCTATGCGCGCTCGACTGTACTTTTGATCCCGCTCGAGGGATCCACCAGCATAGCTACCGCCATCGTTCCAGCATCCGTCTGGGCTGATCAGTGCAATAGCTCATCACGCAGATACTGGACAGGCTCACCGGTTCTCATTCGGCCTGCACACAAGAACCGGCCTTATCGGAGTATGAATGCCTCTACAACTCACACTACGCCCGAACCTCCATCCGGATTGTCCGCTATAAGCGAGCGGAAACTCGTCGGCCGGTCAGCTTCAGGCCCGTCTGAGATGCAGAATCTTGGTCAGATCTCGTCCATAACGCCCGAGCCGGTCAATGGTGACGAGTTTGTGAACGATACCTAATATAAAGCCTGACTGGCAGATGGAAATGTGAGGTCCTCAGAAACGTATGCTTAGATCACGCAGCGCCATTCACTTACCCGATTCGAGCACTCATCAATATGCCAGCAACCAAGGCGCTTCCTCAAGTGGCGGTCAAGCCCCTCAGTGCACCTCAAATTGGACACAACAACTGGCAAGGATTCGAGCCTCGGACCGAGATCCTGCCGCAAGGCTGGAACGGATACAACTCGCTTCCTCTCCCCAGCGCTATCAAAGTCACTCACGATCACAAAGTTGTCGTTCGAGACGGATGCCGACTATACTGCGATATCTATCGACCAGTCAACAGTGACGACGAACCTGTGCCTGCCATCGTCTGCTGGAGTCCGTTCGGAAAGAAGTACAACGGGTTGAGCTTCTTGCCGCATATTCCTTGGAAAATTGGGGTTCCCGATGGTACCCTCAGTGGCTTGGAGCGTTTCGAGGGTCCCGATCCAGCAGTACTGGTACCTCAGGGGTATGCGGTCGTTAACGTGGATGCTCGAGGCGCGGGAAACTCAGATGGAGACGTAGTGATCATGGGCACCCAGGTACGCACACCGTTCTTTCCGCTCTTGGACTTGGTTGCTGATCTTTATGTCCACATCGCTTAGGAAGGTGAAGATGGCTACGATGTCATCGAAAGCATCGCCAGGGAACCTTGGTGTACTGGAAACATTGGCATGGCTGGAAACTCGCATCTCGCCATCGTTCAATGGCACATCGCATCACAGCAACCACCATCCCTTAAAGCCATTGCGCCATGGGAAGCCTGTGCCGATCTGTATCGAGAGCAATTTGTCCGAGGTGGCGCCTTTGATTCTGGATTGTTCGACTTTATCTCGACACACATCATCCGCGGTCAAGGTGGTGTCGAGGACTTTTTCGAAATGTACCGACGCTCGCAGACTCAGAATACGTACTGGAAGGACAAGCGGGTCGATTTCTCTCGTGTGAAAATCCCAACTTTCGTCACCTGTTCATACACAAACTTCGTGCACACTATGGGTTCCATCCGTGGTTTCATGCAGATCGAGCACGAGAACAAGTGGCTCAAGATAAACCCGTACCAAGAGTGGTACGATATCTGGGCGGAAAAGGAGTCCATGGAGGAATTGACGTCGTTCTTTGACCGATTCCTCAAAGGCGAAGAGAACGGGTTCGAAAAGGAGACACCCAAGGTTCGAACGACGGTTCTTCGGTTCGGCGAAAACGATCCATACTATAACATTGCCGAAAAAGAGTATCCCTTGGCTAGGACAGAGTACCGAAAACTCTATCTGAACCAGGCCCATGGCGGTCGACTCGAGGAAAGCCCTGTAAAAGGTTCCAATGGTTCATCCTCTCACGATTCGACCTCCGCCAAAGACTTTTCCGGTTTCACATACACTTTTGACAGGACCACTCGGCTCGTGGGTCTGCCTAAAGCTGTGCTCTACATGTCCTGTGATGAAGCGGATGACATGGTGGTCTACATCACCTTGCGCAAACTCGACAAACATGGAAAACCGCTCTTGGCGCTCAACATCCCTTGGTCGCGTTGCCCGGTAGACAACCTCGACAACATACCACCCAAAGACATGTCAAACCTAAACTTGGCTGTTGGGTTTATGGGCGTGTTGCGAGCTAGTCATCGAGAGATTGATGAGAAGCAATCCATGCATCCTCAGTATCCTTTCCACCCTCACGAACATGTTCAAAAGATCCCTCCGGGAGAAATCGTAAAACTCGAGATTGGAATCTGGGCCATGGGCGTAGAGTTTGAAAAAGGCGAATCAATCCGGGTTCAAGTCTCGGGAGGATACCCCCTTCTCAAAGAACAGGACTTTGACGACAGGAAGTTTGCGGTGGAGGGTGTGACCGTTAACGCAGGAAGACACAGGGTACATTGCGGTGGAGAGTACGATAGCCATGTCATTTTGCCATTTGTATAACGTCTGAAACGCCAGATTACATTGTTCATGCAAACGGAGTTGCAGTTCAAATTTGTTGTAGATACCGTGTGGTATGATGACAAGCTCCTAACTTTCCATGCCATGGGGATTAAGGTTGTGAAACAGGCCGCTATCGACATCGAACCCGCTCAAACCTAAGTCTTCTGGATTCAGCTGCCACTCTGGTAGAGCATAATTCCAGAAACTCCACCAATCCTCGTTCATTGCCATTCCTGGCATCGCCTGCTCATTGCCCATGTTGGGCATTAAACTGCCATCAAGTGCGGGTTTGTACGTTACCATGTTCGGAAGCGGGCCTGTGTAAAGTCCAGAGGAGGAGGCCATCCCCAAAGAGGAGAAACTTGGGATTGTAGATTGCGACCGCACGTCGCCAGAGGGTGCAGATTGTGGATAAAGCCCGCTCGGTCGCTGATTGATGCAATATTTGATTAATAAGCTGGCCTCAGGATACTAGTAAGTTCACTCACGATGACACGTTTGATCAGGCGATATAGTCTTGAATCGCCCTCCTCGTCAGCTCTCTTACGTTTTAGAACCGAGTTAGGCGGAGCCTCCTTGGATGATTCGTCTACATGCCAAAACAAGTCCAACAGAATTAGTGATACACTAAGTTGCGTGGCAAGCTCACGTACCAAGCAGGTGACGTAGGGCATCGGCAGAAGCGTGAACCGCGCTGGATCCAGGAGCTGATCTAGCATGCAATAGAGAGATACCAGTAAATACCAAACCAAGCACCTTCTCTGAACATCATGCACTCACTTTAGTATTTCAATACCACGGCTTACTAGATTTGCTAGTGTCTCTTCCTCTTCCTGTCCCTTAGCATGGCAGTAAAGGTGGAATAAAGCTGATGTCGCGGTTAATGCAGCATACTGCAGCGGCCTATCAAGATCAAGTGCGTTAAGACATCTCGTTGCGAGGTAAGATGGCTATAGCACTTTACCAGTAGCGGGTTGGCAGTCCATGTGTTGCTTTCCAGTCGTGTTCGATGATAAATGTCGCTGCTCGCAAACTGGCTCGAGTGCTCAACTCGTATTTCCTGCAATAACAACCGGGATCAGTGCCCCATTTCGAGCTTTGACCAGACAACTCACTCGGATCTCAGTGACTGCGCGAGGTAGAGTCGGTGAACCCTCAAGACTCGCAAATGGCCATAGAGATAGAGTGCAATTCTCTCCCTTCGTAAATTGAACAGCATCATGGCGTCCGTTGCGCAGGCATCATATCGCGGATTTTCGATATTGAAAAACGCCGGTTCTTCATCGGCTCTTTTCATGAAATGTTCGTGCGCTCTGCACATGATCAACAAAAGGAAAAAGTGGATGACGGAATGTCAGTGTTTTCTTCGATTTTCGAATGGCAAAAAAAAACCGTACTCCTCTATAAGGCTATATCTTAGACTTCCCAGTTCATTCATTTGCTCTACTAGACGCCGTAATGGCAGGGTCCATTCGATCTTGTTCAAAAAGTAAGACATAGTCTGCGGCTAGAGTCGAATTAGAGAATAATGGCTAGTAAAGGGCACCGTAGGGGCGAACATACGTTGTACTCGGTCATCGGAGCGGGAATAATGGGACCTGGGCCGACGAGGCGATCATCGTCAATATGAGCTGGAAGAGCGGTATGACTCATACGGCTGTGCGTTATCATAGTGAAATGATGCTCTGGGGCAAATTGCGCATCTTTGTTGTTCGAAAGTCGCTGTCAGTTTACGCTCCATAACAACAGAACGAGGCGTTTACCTAATTCCACCTATAACATTGGAAATAAGGATTACCGTCGATGAGCGTTTCGTCAAGCTATCTGACAGGTTTGGGGCTCACTAGCGTCCACCAGATTCGTCGTCCGACTTCCCTATCAGCTGCCATTTGCCATCGAGAACCGAAAGCCCTTTTGATTTCTTGGACAGAAGCGTCGCGCGGAAGTTCCGCGCCCAGACGTGATAGACCCAGGTTCTGTGCAATCTATGAATACAAAGGCAGGACTATCAGATGTAGCCATCCAACAGCTTCTTTGTTTTATCGTACCTTCACCATCGTCCCAAGCAGTGACCAATGCCTCTCGCTACGCCCGCAGGAGTTCCAATACGGACCAATGATACTGCACACCAGAGTGAAATTGAGTTTCAGTTCTTTCCTCGCCCGGTGAGTACTCACATATAAGCCTGGATGAATTCTAACATATGTCTTTGGGACATATCCCCTTGTTGAAAACAGGAAGTGACTAGCTGACTGAGATTCGCGGTGGCGATATCTCTGCTTTCTTGAGTGTATCCGGTTTCCAACAGTCTAGTTGGTTCCATGAGGTGCAGAGACGTGCAAAGACAAGCTGCAAGAAGGCTCAGAAGGCCGACCTCTTTCACCGACATTGGGTTGAGAAATGGCATCGAAATAAATTGATGTATTTTCTGTTTGAACGACGGAACATGCACACATCGGAAGCTGAAGAAATTTATAATTAGCGTTTCTGAAAGAACTGTCCGGCGCTAATCGCTTACAGCCATTCCACACTAGACAAAGAAGCATGGGCACCAGGCTTTAGCTGCATCCATCGTGTCAACACCAAGGTAGAACTCATATCGATAACTCACTCCGAGAACTGAGATTAAGAAAACAGGTTAGCTCGCACATAAAGGCAACGTGCAAGTAAAATCTTTCAAACTCACAAAGAAGGCAATGATTCTAGTTGTTTTCAGAACGTCGGGCAGTACGTGGAGATCGGGCACGGTTACAATTCTGAGGGAGGACATGCCGTGTTCTCTATCTATCGAAACAATCCGGTTGGACGCACTTGGAGACCGGAGCGCCAGGACATGATGATTTTCTATGATAGTGCCAGAGCGTTAGTAATCAAATAATGTGGGCCTGACTTGCATAATTACCACTATTCTCCGGATTCTGTCTTTCAACATTATTAGTACGATCAAAAGCCAGATCTTCTAGTATCAAAGCGGCATGATGATCTGTTAGACTCGGCGCTCTACTATGCTCGGCAGCGCTGCGTATTTGCTCCAGATTCAAAACCTCTGAAGCTTCGGTGTTGTGTCGATCAGGCGATGACTCCACAGGCGGCGGTGCTTGGACATTGACATTTCCGTTCTGACTCCTCCTGTACTCGGAGAGTGAAGATTCTAGTTCCCGAATTGTTTCAATCATAGTTCCCATTACCCCTTCGACCTGCCGAATGTGCTGGACTAGAGCGTCAAAGTCCCTCACATCTGTATAACCACTACACACAAAATCACAGTAAGAGTCTTGAAAGGCATTGAAAAACAAACCGACGCTTACGTTAACCCTTCTGCATTAGGGTTTTGGTATTCTGAGCAGATGGACTGCTCTCCTCGTAGTGTACAAGGCCCGCATGGGAACTTTCTAGAAATGATTCGGCCAACTCAGAACCATTGGACCAGTATCCGGGAAAAGTTCGGTATGCCTGCTGACCTATCACATTTAGACCTGAAGTGCATGAGCCGTTAGCTTGTGGGAAACCAACAACGGTGACAACCACCTACTTCCTGCGTCTGCATTCCGAGCAAGCTTGGACGGGACGTTGTTTCTGCGTTTGCCGTTCTTCGCATTGCTGGATGTACCTGAAATCTGGCATGCGCTACCCTTGTATTGTTCAACAAGACCCCGAAAGCAGCGAACGGAAAGCTCGTACTCACCTGCAATTCCATCTTGCACTCCGGGGCGTTCACGATGAATCCGCTCAAGGGTGGAACCGTCAACTATTGTTGTTTCGCCGATGTGAAGACACCTTCTGCAAGCCTCAAAGCGGTTTCGTGAAGGCGGAGCCAGTCTACAGAGTTGAAAAGCATCGATAATGACTCGGTTCACTTCTATCTTCTCAAGGGTGATGCATCGTACATCGCGGAGCTCCAATCTGATGAATGCTCGGAGGCCCAGAGAGCAGTGCTGGGGAAGTGATCGCGCTTATCTTTGCCCTATTTATTGTTGCTGTTTCATGCAGTTTGTCGAGGTCATAATATCCGACGACTATCTGAACACTAAAGGCCCGTCTGCGCTATACGGGTTGGGCATAACTTTGTGGGTAGAACTGCACGGTTTAGTCTAACTCGTACATGATTTGAATTTATCAGGGAGAGTCCCAACTCAGTGAGATATGTAGTAACCATCAATCCAGGCGAACAATCTGGTCGGAGTTCTCCAAAGGGAAGAATTCACTTATGACAAATTACAGGAGCCGCAAATCCCCTTTACTTTACAACCTTGATTAGCTGGGTAACTTTTGAGCTACTGCCACGTCCACATAAACAAGTTTCATCCATCTCGTAATGCCCAGCCTACCCACAAAATCCTCATCGTCACTTGACGTCATGTTCAATGGTCTCGATCCTCTCTTTCGTATCGATATCGCCCTCTCTCATGGTATCCGCCATCTTCTCGTCGTCGTGTTGATGAACTGTTAAAGGTGCATCCACACTCCAGGTCATCCTCTCTGCCGGGTTTCGGAAAAGGCATGTGCAAATGGCAGCCAAAACGACTTTGAATCAAAAGACAGCGACTCAAGTCAGTTACTGCCTGAAGCCATCGAAATGCCAGCCCCTAGACAAGCTCACCCGCCGGTATGAAGGACAGCCAGACAGTGCGGAAGCCTTTCGCCTGTGCGTTGTGAGCTGCATCCATCGCCGCGCCAATGATTTGGCCAGTAATACCTGGGACGGCGGCTATTCCCTGTCCAGAAAGCACCGCCGGTATCAAAGAGCCCAAGCTGGACGGATCGAAACCTAGAGGAATGGCAGCGGATGCTGGATGATGCACATGTCAGTGGCTTATAGGTGTTGTGGGATGAAAAGACAGCACTCACCGATGGCAGCAGGGACCTGAGCATTGGTCTTTGCGGCATATATAACTTCGGCAATCGCGAGCCCCACAGTTCCTCCCAACGTTCTAGCGGAAATTACTAACGCCGAGGTAACACCGATGAACAGCGGAGGGGTAGATAACTGGACCAAGGAGATGATGAGAATGAGGGGGGAAGAGAACCCGATACCGGCCAGAGCGTTGCTGAGGGTGAAGAAACCAGCAATCAATCTCGTGAAGATGAGACCTGATATGCTGTAGTAGAGCACTCACTACGCTATTGCAGCTTTATTGGATGTGGCTGTGGTCGTACCGTAGCCGATGATCGCCGATAAAAAGAATACGAAACCGGCAACGATAGGCCATTTGACGTCCTTGTATTTGGTAGCGTATATACTGAGAACAGGAGAGATGACGAGGATCGTCATGAAGAATGGTAGCAGGTAAAGGGCCGCTATGACTGGGTCGTGAGCGTAAAGGGCAAATACTTGAGATGGCCAGATGTTGTTGAGCAGGTAGAAAAGAGAACCCTCGACTGCAATGACGAATACTGCAATCGGGAAGTTCCAGCCGTGACGGAACAACTCACTGCAGGAAAGAACAGGACTCGAGTCAGAACAATTCGTCTCATTTCATTCTCTAAACCATACTGGTGGATGAAACCGTCGTCTCGACCCTTCCATTCGTATAGCAGACAAGCGGCAAATCCCACAAAACCGATGGCGACACATGCGTACGCATGGGGATCCTTCCAACCATAATTTGTGTCACTTGCCCAGGCGAAACCCATCAGCAGGGGGACTAGCCCGGCGAACAAGAGGAAGTAACCGATCCAGTCGAGAGTAGCGATTCGTTTGCGGAATGAGATAAATGTCTGAGTTCGGGGAGGAGGCTTTATCACGAAGTTCGTCCATCAGGATGCGGGTCTGAATCAGATACACCGTAGTCTGGACGTACATGGTAGACCAGCAAGAAACCTAGGCAAACAATACCGTTGGTAATCAGTTGAGTACGGAACACCCATTTCCACCCCGAGATGGGGTCTATCTTAGTGGCCGCTCCTGTTGAAGCCAAAAGGGGGCTCAACAATAGTCGGAAACCCGCATCATTTCTAGGAGGACATACCCATGGCGATAAGAGCAGGAACTGATGCTAGGCCAGAGAACCAACTCATACCAGTCTGGACGTGTGCTCGGTACCGACTGGGCATGACCTGCGTGGTTCAAAGCGAGGATGAGATCGTGCGAAAGTGCGCAGAACTGGATTGCATATACCTCTGAAGGCACAGCAAACATGGTTCCTGATATGCCCCCCGCGCAACCGGCGAGAGTCTGAGAAATGATGATTTGGGTCATCTAAACCATCACTGTCAGCTCATTGTGGTTATAAACCGAAAGTGATAGAGACGGACGTACAGATGTCGCCGTCATACCGAGTACAGATGCAACACTCGCTAGAAGGAACGCTCCAATGATACTGTAAAGCCATCCCGTCACACAAAGTCGCGTGCTATCAGTATAGATAGAGCACGACCATAGAGAGGACATGGGCCTACATCCACCGCCTGCCATAAAGATCACTAACAATGGCCATGATTGGGCCTGTGATGATGGAAGGTATGCCTTGCTGTTGCAGGACAATGGCCGTCAAGTGAACTCAATCGCGAATGATAATCGGTTGTGTTTTTAGTATGACTTACTGATTGTACGATCCATATTCTTTTATCGATCCCACCAACTGCTCCAGCAATCGAATAGGCATTCGCGGCCGGTGCAATGCTGACATTGACCGCAATGAACAGGCTTTAGTTCAATAACAGATGTCGCTAACAATATCTCAACATACCCCAGGAACTGTCATGAAAGAGTTATCGAATCAACACCAGGTATGCTTAAAGAAAGCCTCATACGCTTACAGTATTCTGAAACTGGGCCAAGGCGCAAAGGAAACAGATTGCCCAAGTAACCCAACTAATGGCTTCCTTGCCGTCCTCGTCGGCGCCATCGTGATGTAGAAGGACAGCCTCATTGTTTGCGATGGAGTGTGGCCTGGGCCTCGACTTCTTCAGATTCGCAGACATTGGTGTGCTGGCTCTATAGTACTGCTATAGGGTAATCGAGGCAGAGTGATGCTGGGTGATTGAGGCTGTGGTGATTGACGGGGTGCCTTAGTCGGTGGTTGCAAGAATATCTTCGAAGCCTCGTCGTCCGAAAGCGAATGTGAAGAAATATAAGTACCCCCAAAGTGGCTTACTTCCCATCAGTCGCGGTCTCCGGAGTCTCCATACTCACGAATGAGGACAATAGTGACGGGCACGTATCACGAAGCGAACGCATTCCTGTTTGATTAGGACCTCGTTTCCGCATACTCCGAACTTGCGAGCAGTTGCTTCCTCCAGTCTCGCCCAGAGAGCATTCTCAGAGTGCAGTATCCGATCTGTTTTCGTGCACGGGCACGGGCTTGTCGAGGAGACTCATCCCAGGTGATCCGTATAACTTCAGGGGATCTCCGGCAGAACAAGATTGTTCTCAGAGCCGGCAGCTAATCGGCCGGCTTCCTTGGCTTTGTTTTCGATCGAAACCCGTGCGATGGATCTCCGCTGGCCCATTCAAATCATCGCGCTATTCATAATCTTCATTTCGGCCAGTCGTCCACTTCGGATTACTTCTGTACCAATCTCCTGTACTCGGCTCAGAGCCGAGGAGGCTCCGAGGCCGACGATTCTGACTGAGAGGCTCCAAATATACATTCTAGCTATCGCAAATCTTAACATAGTGGTCCCTTTTCACAAGACCATCGAACGGAAAAGAGGTGGGAAGGCTACAAGAGAGGCCCTTCTGTTCAATCGCTAGGTCATCAAGAAGGTACGGAATGTCGTGCAGTCCCTTTGGGCCATTGCGTCGTGCGACTGAGGACCCGACGACCTTCCCACGTTCCAAATACGGTATCACAGTACGACAGCTGTCTTAACCTGGTCAGACCTCGGGCTAAACAGGCAGGTGTTGAAGCGATTTCAAATATCGGGCAGTTGCTTAGATTGGGTTAGGGGTTAGGGGTTAGTAAAGCTGGCCATGTACTAGAAGAGGAATCGGTAAGCCAAGCATGAAGGAACACTGAACCAGCTTAGAAAACTCCATCAAAGTGTCAATTGCCATGGTATGAGTACTCGGAAGCTTACAGAGAGTAATAACTCTTAGACACGAATTACGCGTCCTTGAATGTAGCATCTGCCGGGCGTAGCAACCTGATTACAGATGACAGATGGCTCATGTGCAGAGGTTCTTGGGTCGCCGCGGCCAAGGCCTGAGCTGTCCGAACAGCTTGTCTAATCATTCTCCCGTTGATATCCACTTCTGCTAATCTGTCGACATCAAAAGATTCGGAAACAGCGAAACCATCTTTCGTTGTCGCTAGTCTTAGAAACTGTATTCTCGTATGTGCGTCAGTTGGGCTGATTGCTCGAGCTACCTGAACTTCACAAATCCATACTAACCTGGCACCAGAGCTCTTTCCTATGATCCTTGGATAACCCATTAAAGGACAACGTAACAGAGAATCTCGACTCGAACGCTTCGTCAAATCTATCCAAGAAGCGCATCAGTCGCTGCACCGTTTGCGCTGGTACACATAACTAACTCTGACAGCCGATTGGTCGTTAAGATAAGCACTGTGATGAAAGTTCCTTGAGCGACAGTCTCATTGTCATGTGGTGGAATTGCACTGACCTCCGCTGAAATATTCAAGGACTATTGGGTTCATTCATGGTTGAGGCAGTGAGTTAGTGCTGACTCTCTGCGAATTGGGGAAATAGTAGTCTTCACGCTTCAAGAAAATGCCCACCATGGCGTTGCGCTCGATATTGGCAGTAGATCGTTTCTCTAAAAAGATATCCGCCTATATCACAATTTTAGCTGATGAAACGCTGAGCAGCAGCAGTATTTCTTCACCTACCTCGTCTATTAAGAGAACCGCCTTCCATGACGTAGCCAGCTGACAAGAGTTCTGATTTAGGAATTTCGATACCAAGAAGATATCTATATGCGTACCTCCAAAGTATCTTGCAGCTTTCTTTCCAAATTGACGATTGTTGTACCCAGCTCCCCAGCACTGATGGTGTACAGAGGACGCTTTAAATGCTCCGAGACTGCCTCGGCAGTAAGCGTCTATGGGCAAAGAGGTGCAGCGGAACAAATCAAAACCGGACCTTCGCTGGAGATAGAGCTGTTGACTTTACCTTTCCAGTGCCGGGAGTTCCATGGAGGGCAATTATAAGGCCATCACCCTTGCCTTTGATAACGTCTTCGATCAATCCGCCTTTCAATTTTCCCGAATGAACGTCAACCAATGCCTCTATTATACGGCGATAGCCCTGGGGTATAACCAGTCGTTCGAATGCCACAGGGTGCCATCGGACGGAAGTGAGGCGATCGATAAGTAGCTCTCCCCAACGCTAACCGTAAAAGTGGTTCAAATCGCGTCTGCCGAATCAAGAAGAAAAGAACAAACCTTTTGAGTAAAACTGAATCCATGAATCGATGCCGGCAATAGATAGAGTAGGTCCTCATCGAGACTGACAACGGGTACGGCGGGACCACAGCGCTGTGATTTCGGAGGATCATCGACGCGGTTGTTATCATCACTGCGCCAACCGAATCAGCTTTGGCATGGAGACTGAAACATATCACTACAGCACTTACGGCCAGATGTCTTGTGTAGGATTCGCTTTCCGGTAACCCCTGACATCGATCATGACGCGACCATCTCCTGGCAGACGGTTACTGAAAACCATATATAATGAGTCTGGAAATAAGTCTGGAGAGAGCGCAAAGACCTTACACTCCCGAGAATAATCTCGTGTAGAATGACCCCGTATACTCTGCATGCACCAAACCAGCATACTAGGAATAGTGCATCAGCTAGACCATCCCAAAGCGAGAAGACTGTTGCTCTTACTTGGATGTATCGGCAACCGCGCTCTGAGCGTTAGAGGGACGAGTTAGTATAACCAATGGTGGACTTCTAATATGACAGGTCTGCAAGCAGCCGTTTTACCTTGGAAGGTGGATTTCTTCTCTTTACTCAGCGGCCAAAATTGCAAAGACGTAATTTCTTGGATGTCCTGCTCGGGGACGGCAAATGGTATATAAGGGTCAACCAACAAAAGCAAGCCAGGAAGGCATCATACCTTGAACTCTGGGATCTTCAATACTTTGTCCATGCGATAGAATGCATTCCCTGTCCATTGAAAGAAATGGCACTTGGCAGCAAACGTCTTTCCCCTTGCGTCAATGGTGTAGGTCCAGGAATCCAAGACAAGTGATTGGCATTCGTCGGTCACATCGTCCTTTGTTTCGATATCAGAGCCATTCTCAAAGAGGCACCATACATAAGGCCATATAATGGTGTTATCAGGCAATAGAGAGCGGTTCGCTTGGCTATTACAGGTGGGAATGAGGTGAGACTGGTGGGAAGCAATGACGAATGTGGAAAGACCATACTCACATCACTTCAAACTGCTCCTCCACGACATTGAGCATAGCCGTGAAGACATTTCGCAGCGAAGTCACGTATGACTTCATATCCTTTTGCAGAACGTGTCGCTTCAGGTACACCTCCCGGCCATCGATCTGTACAGAGGAGGAGATAGTCAGCGTAAGCATATGAGGAGCAGCCGGTATGCATTTACTCCAGGTTTATTATCGTACAGACCGACCGTCGTCGGGAAATGCCATCGCAGCTTGCCCAGTAAGGCGTTATCCTCGATCTCCAGCCATATCGAGTTCTCCGCTGACCTTCCGCTAGGCGATTCTCGGAAATGAACGACAAAGGCCCGTCCCTTCATGCTTCGAGCGCTGGCCTCCTCATTTGACGGAGGAGCCATGACCCATCCACGGCGAGAGTCATAGACCTCATGAATATCGGTAAAAACGGGTGTGATTAATGATGGTGAGGTTCCTGGAGACGCCTTACTGGTGTTACTGCTAGCCTTCGTGTCTGGAACTGGAGGCTGCGCCTGGGGAGATGACTGGCACGAATCGGGAGGGCCGCTCGCAAGTGGCGTTTTCTGGTTGTTAGGCTTGGAAGGCACTTTAAATGTGCGCGAATTGGATCCAAATAGCGGAACTTGTGAGGCAAGAAGAGTGCTCATCAAGCCCGCGGTGGCCACTCCTAAAATGAACGGCAAAGTTTGTCTTGAATCCATGCTGCGGATGTTGTCGTGGTGTGATAGATGATAGTTGAGAAGGATGCTGCAAGGGATGCGATGTGAACAGCTGCTTCTGCTCAACCCAATGCCACGGTAATAAGCAAACTAAGAACTTATTTAGTGTAACTCCTGATCCATAGGTCCATACCATATCTCTATACCGCCATGACGCCTGTAATTATTCCTGGGACCCCTTCAGTGAAGAGGCGCCCCATTTTGGGGAAAGACTGGCGTTCTCCGGTCTTCTGATCCTTTCCGGATATCCTCAGTTCACTGACGGTCAAGGGGCTGCAAGCCGCTCTGCAGATCAAACGCAGTAACGCACCATTCCTGCGGAAGTCGATGACAGCCCACACGGACCATGCGCGTCCGGGCTCTTCGACCAGCTATCCCGACCTCGCACTTGCTTCGGACGATGGATAGGCTGAATTTCGACGACCGCGAGAACGCGGCGAGGATTCGTAATGCTCTTCGTCCGAAGCATGTCCGGCCTCTTGGTCTGACTGAGACAAGTTCTTGAATTTTTGGTAAGCCCACCGACACCACTTTCTTATCCAGGACGAGAAAGCAACGGAAGTGACGGATTAATTACGGATATGGCAGATTGCTCCCTCATATCGATTGAATGTATATAATCCTGCAAGAACGCTGCGATGCGTGATGAATTCCACCTCAACTCAATCCATACACGAAGCACAGCCGAACAACTTGGCGAACTGACTAGAAACCTTTAAGAATGCCTCGACCACCTATGCAATACGTTCGAAACGTCCAATCGGTAGACTGCCTCGACTTTAGCGGAGAAACTCAATACAATGATTGGAGGGACGATCTCGTTCGGGATGGATATGCGGTCATTCCTGCCATCTCGGCTGACAAGGCGGCTCATTACGTCGAACGCTTCCATGACTGGCTAGAATCCTTGTAAGTGCAGGCTGCCCTTACAGCTTGAGATATATGATCTGAAATTTGGCGTTCTAGCGGGTTGGGCTACGACCGCAATGACCCGTCCACTATTCGAGAGGAATGTCTTCCTATTATCTCCCCGAAAGGAAGTAAGTAGTCGCCTTTTCGATGAGAAGTCGCCATGAGCTCACAGTCAAATTGTAGTGATTCAGCACTATGGCGTATGTCATGAGGACGCTGTGTGGCAAATTCGACAGGAACCCGGAGTCATAGGCGCGTTTGAGAAGGTATATCTCCTGTTCACTGTTTATCCTGCACTGCAAAGCTGATCACCTATCCGCACTTTCAGGTCTACGGTACCGAAGACCTTATTGTATCGTTTGACGCTGTCAACATCTCTTTCGCCAAGTAGGTAGACGCCGTCTGTTTTGAGATCGTAATGGCTATTAACCCCGCAGAATCTATCCAGCCGGAAAGACCTTCCGGACATCGGACAGAGGTGGCCTCATCAGGATCAGGACCCCGACAGGCCTGGGTTCAGATGCTTGCAGGGTCTTGTCAATCTGCTTCCCAACGGCCCGGAGGATGGTGGGCTTATTATCGCCAAAGGAGCGCATTTGTTGTCAGAGAGGTACCACAAAGAGATGGCTTATCAAGAGCGGCCTTGGGCATGGTGAGTGCTGAAGGGTGAATACACCTCGTTCTTCCGCATCAGCTGACCGTCATGTACCTGGCGGATGTATAGGACCAACGAGATGTACTCGGTTACCGATGAAGGCATGAAATGGCTTGAAGATCACAACGTTGAATGGGTCAAGGTTGAAGCGAACCCCGGAGACTTGATCATCTGTGAGTCTGGTGGGTCCTTCTTTGATCACACAATGTAATCGCTAAATACTGTTTGCGCCACGAAATAGGGGACAGCCGAGCACCTCACTACAATTGCCCGCCTACGGGCTCTCAAAACCGCATGTGCGTCTACACCTGTTACGCGCCCGTTTCCACAGCCACTCAAGAGGAACTGCTTAAGAAGAAGGAGATCTTTGAGAGTAAGTTATTAAACCGTCTTTCGGACACCTCGATGTGATATCTGACTAGGTCCTTATGGTTTAGAACGACAAGGAACCACACACTGGCCTCAATCTCTCCAACTACTCGGGCTGCCTTGTATCCGAAACGGTGAACCCGACCCTTTGAACCGCCCGGGGCCACTCAATGAACCCCAATTCACTGAAAGGGGCTGGAAGTTGACAGGTATTCCGTACATATCGAGCGGAGTCACAGCTTGAAAGGTCCCCTTTGAAATTGTGTACTGCTGTAATCTGAAATATATTTTCGAAATGTCCTGGAATAGTATTTAGGGACAGTGGATTCGTTATACCTGGAAATTCTCCGGCCCACCATCTTATCGACCTGAGTCAATACGTGATAAAAGTTGTCCGGGCCACCGTATCGACAATACCGGTGACGTTACATCCATTTCTTCAGCTTTGTTTGCATTTGCCCCGGGCCTACAGCAAAGAGCGTCAAATGGGTGCGCCTTTTCAGAGAATGATGATTGGTTGATAGTCAAGGGCCTGATCGAGGCTGACTTTATCAACGCTTTGGGTTCCAGCCAACCCTCTAGCCTGGATAAAACCTTCTGAGCAGTATGGTACCTTCACCTAGTATCCATTCATCTCAATCCTGTTACAGAAGATGGCCGGCGACAAACCCTCAGACAGATGTCATGTTTGTGTAGCCTGCTGCTGCTCACAATAAGGAGAGACTCATTCGTCAGACGCCGACAATATTGCAGAATCCAGTGGCGCGATTATGGCTCCCCCTCTGTGCAGACTGATTTGCTATTATTCGAAAACGCCTACCAAAAACACTTGCGAAGCCAAAGTATTGTCTATTCTTACATTTCATGGTAAGCAATTTACTACTGTACAACGATTTCTAATGAACAAAGAATTTAAGAACGGCAGCAACTTGTGTTTATTCCGTTTGCGTTGCCATTCTGAAATGCATCTTGAGCAAGCTTCGACTTGAGATCGGCGCTGGACGGGACATCCAAGCCTGGATTGCGTTGGAAGAAACTTGAAGGTTTCAAATGCACTCGCAACATCTCTACTGGCATGATTGGCCAGTCTTCAGGTCTCGAGAAGTGGGTCATTCCGAATGTTGCCCAGACGACCACATCTTCGTTGACGATGGAGGCGTCCCGCTTGACCCATTCAGCCAGACCAAAGTCGTCGCCGCCTGGGTGCTGATTGATGTGAACTCCTGAAGGGTACAATTCATCCTCGGCGTAACGAGTCACGAACATCTATAAAATCAATGCTTGTTAGACTGTTGTTTTGTCGACACATATGCGTTAGAGAACTCTTACGTTGTGTCTGGCAAATGGCGCGCGATTCCAGACAATGGAACCCGGCTTGGCAAGAAGAGGAGGCATATACGGACACACTATGACGACGACCCAGTGAGCTATATGAATGATAAACAGTCGCCCGGAAAGTAATCGACTTACCGAGTTTATACCCAACGTTCGCTCCGCTGTAGGGATGCTGTTTGTTGGGGTTTTCGATGGACCACAGACGACCAGTTTTACAATCGTAGTCGGCAACACTCTCTTTCGGCGTCTTGTACAGAGTCTTCTTGTTGTAGAAACCGTTACCGTAAAAGTTCGTGTCACTACCGACATCGCCCTCATCTTGCACAGCGTCAACTTGCACGACTTGACTTTTCAAGCCGTCAAGCATAGGATCTACTCGCAGCGAGAATAAATGCTGATGATGCTGGGCGGCGATGCGAGGGGCGACAATCACTTCATGCGCAGGATCCTTTGACTCGTTGTCGGCCAGCAAGTAGGCATTGACAATTCCTGTCGCTTTGACTTCCAATTCAACGGCCCCCGCGAGATCGAAAGTGAAATAAAATCCATACTATGACACGATAAATAGGTCAGTACGTAGCGCAATGTATATGACAAAGCAACATGAAGGCAGCTCACCTCATAGTTTGCGACGGTACAGATCGAAGAGATTATCAATTTGCGGTTCCTCGCTACTTGGGCCTTATTCGTGCGGAAGTCGGTGTGTTTGTGTAAAATGCCGGCATCCTCTTCACTAAGTTTGGACGTGGGTCAATGCTAGGTACATAAGGTCACCTTTCTAGAAGAAGCGAGCTTACTGAATGCAGACCGCATTCTTGATAGTCTCGACACCACCCTGGCGGTTGCACTGTTTGTGCAAAAGACATTGAATAAGAAGGAAAACAGGGGCGCGCTAGGCCGGCACTAACCATGTCGAAATCAAGATATGCGATCTTTCCTTTGCAATCACAGCCAAGGGCCAAACTGTTGGCAAGGGCGCCGATACCGTACTCCCCCGTGTCAAAAGCTTGCTTTCGGTGATGGGGGAAAGTAGTCTTGGCGTACTGGAGAACGGCACCCGAGTCAGTGTTTTTCAAAGATACTGCGGACGGCTGGAAGACTCACTGGAACGACCATCTCAGCAACTGACAATCGGTAGAATAGCGGCCGGGTGCCATTTGTACCATCATCATAAGTGATATGAGATAACACCATACCTTCTCTTCGTGATTGAAGAGCAAGAAACTCAGTCTTATTCCGTCGGACGGTCGAAAAGGCTTGCTCACCTGTAATTGAATCCAACGTGGATTCTCCAATTCTGCCACACTAACGTTCGATTTTCGAATCTGAACGAAACGCCGTCTGGTTGTGTGATGTCAATCGGCTTCAAACCTTCTCTTGCCTTGAATCCAGGTTCGTCGATTTCCAGTTCCGAATGCAAGTAGTTATGGGGTTCCATTGGCGGAGGAATCCGCTCTCTTGCTGGCACAGCGGAGTGGGCTTCGGCAGATGAAGGTGCATTCTCGCCATTCTTGTGAGGGTAATCGATTGTCAAAACTTCCCCAGTATAAGAGTCTGAAAACGGCACAATGTCAGTCAACACAAGTGGATGTTTGTCGCCAAGTCGGAAACATACCAATAACAGGAATAAAGTCAAGAGGGTGGGCGTATAGATTATCTTCCGGTCTTAGCCTAGTGAACAGGAAGCATTGTTGCAATCTTCGATTTGGGAATCGCTCGTCAATACTGATACACCAGCCTGAGGGAATGCTAGCTCAATACTTGCATACTCTGAAGAGAGGGGTTGATTTAACTCACCGTCCACATAAAGATTCTCCGGCTCTACGCCAACCGCCCTTGCAGCTTCTGCAATTTGAGGATCCTTTCGACAGATCTCTTCGGACCACAAAAGCTCTTCTACCTGAAGAGAAGGTTGAACGGTTCCATCGAGCGCGACCCATTCAGACACCGAGGGGACGTCAACCTTCTTGCCATCGCTCAGATTCGAAGGAAGGTCGACTGTCGCTTCAAATGCACGGGCTGTTGCAGAATCGAGTAAGTGTACCTGTATGGAAAAAAAGTCAATGTTTTTGCCTCAAGTATGA
Organism: Naganishia randhawae; assembly: GCA_013461525.1. Lineage (NCBI taxonomy): Eukaryota > Fungi > Basidiomycota > Tremellomycetes > Filobasidiales > Filobasidiaceae > Naganishia > Naganishia randhawae. The sequence goes on from JABRPJ010000116.1 coordinate 27,983, forward strand.
TTGGGTGATGTCCCTTCACGCACAATAGCTTGTCGCGTGATCTCGCTTGACGCAGCCTTCACCTCTGGATCTTGGACGATACCGAGGTAATTAAGTACCGAGAGCTTTGGTGGTTCCTTAAGAGAAATGGAATTGAACAGAAGCCGCTCTAGCGGGACGGGCAGCGTGTTTGAATGAGACCGAACCGCTTTGGACGTAAGGAGGATTTCCTGTCAACATCAATGAGGAGTCAGTCTCTGCCCAAGGAAGATAAGTGTTCTGTGCTACTCACACCTGCAGTCAAGGGGTCCAGAGGATGAGCCTGAATGGCTCCAGTTGGTTTCAGGTCGGCAAGAGAGGCGATAGGCATGGTGGAAGCGTGTGGTTTATTCAGGTGAAGCTGGAGTGCTGCCTTTAACCCATGAACTTTCACTCTGGGTATCGTCATCTACTGAGGTTATATACATCCTATTGAAGACGCTCGCCGATGTGGTGCAACAACGCTTGCAACCGACCATCTGCTTGGGTAATGCCATTTGATTATCCGGAGGAGGTTGAATAGCCCTGGACGCGGAAAATCCTCGCCAGTTCGGGAGAGCTATATGGACTTCGAAAGCAGCTGATTGTTGGAAGCAGTCTCGTCATCCCGTTGACGTTTGCAAGGTGGCTGGCTAAACATGTGTTATCGACAGCTGTACTGACTGCAACACAGGAAGAACAGCCGCTTACCGCTGTCCTAATCAACCAAGTTCTGCCGTCGCAGCTGCCGTCGCCACGGAAGAGCTCGCTGAATCGCCAGATAGCGCCAGATCCGATTTCGTGCGGGCAGCTGCTCGCGCGGGAGGAGCCACGGATGTTGTTTACCCCAGTTACCCCGCAGGCTTTTCGGATAAGACTCCGGGGCACGAGGCAGATCGCAGCCGAGCATTGATATTTACCAATCCGAAATTCAAAAGAAGATACTGATAGTCTGGTACCGTCGGGTCCCCAGGGCTGCCCCCGGTGATTAAACTTGCCTTATCTTCCATAACCTTTACCCAGACCAAGATAAACACAGCTCCCCCGTTGATATCTGCAGATGCAGCTGGCAATTCCTCTGTCTGCTGACTTGAAGATCCCAGCAAGCGTGCTGCTTCGGCCTACCTCCAAGCGTAAGTGACGATTGCTGTTAAACCCGTTTTCGAAGGACATAACCGAGCTGAAGAATCATATAAGAATGTCATATTAGAGAACAACCAATAACTGGCAAGCGCCTTTGGCTACCGGGAAAAGGGCACAACAGCCAACAGCTTCGACTTAGAGACTGCACGCATAGTTCAGCCCAATACAATATTAACGAAGTCGAGCCAATACAGGATTCAACCAGGTATGACCGTTGGAGCTTCCAGTAAGGCCAAAGCTACGGATCCGTTCCCACACGAGATTGTTCAAGTCATTAGCACTGTAAATAACCTGCTCCTGTCATGCTCGGGATTACCGATTGTCCCATAGGGTGTGCTGAACTGAACGCCTGTGTCGCTTCTGTTATATCAGACCCCTACTACTGTACAGGTCAACGATGATACACGCCTCGAATCGCTCGGATATGAGCAAGAACTCAAGCGAAACTTTAGTATGTTCGAAACGTAAGTGTTTCCCTCTCCCAAGTACTTCCCGACGAACCGCATGCTCAGGAAGAAGTATGTCGACGTGTATTTGACAGGTTCGGATTTGCTTTTTCCATCATGTGAGTGTTAGCAAAGCACAGTGGCTTGTGGTGGTAGTCGGAGTGACTGACATCGTGTCTTGCAGGGGCGTCCTGCCCTCTATCGCCTCTACTATATGGTACAACCTGCCGTATGGCTCGAGCGTTGCTATGACTTGGGGCTGGCTTTTAGCTGGCTCGTTGATTCTCTTCGTCGGGCTCGCCATGGCGGACCTCGCTTCTAGTATGCCAACTTCGTGAGTCAATCGTTCTTCAACCCAGTGATGTTATTCCAAGTCTGACCGCATCCTGTCTCTCCGATGGGTAGAGGGGGTCTTTACTTCTGGACGCATAGACTCGGCCCTCCTCGATACCGGAACCTTTTAGCCTGGATGGTAGGCTATAACTCGCTATTGGGCAACATCGCTGCTACTTCATCCCTTGCCTGGGGTGCTTCGGGCATAATCTTCGCTGCGGCTTCGATATCCGACAACAGTTTCACCCCGACTACGGCTCAGACATTCGGTCTCTACGTTGGGATCTTGCTCTTTGTTGGAGCGCTGTGCGCGTATGGTACCACAGCTCTGGGTAGACTACAAACTCCCAGCGTCATCCTCAACGTTCTCCTCATCCTAGTCACCATTATCGGCTTACCGATTGCCAGGCGCCATAACCTGAATTCCGTCTCTTACACCTTTACTGGCTTTGACAACCTTACCGGGTGGAACAATGGCTTCGCCTTTATTCTTTCATTCCTTGCACCGGTATGGACAATCTGTGAGTCCACCGTACGACAATCTCGTCAGTGAACTAATGTCTTCATTCCCTCCCGACAGGTAGTTTCGATTCGGCGGTGTCCATATCCGAAGAAGCAACGAATGCCGCCACAGCTGTTCCTTGGGCGATTGTCGGGGCTATTGCCAGCGCTACAATCTCTGGTTTTGCCATCCTTGTTGTTCTCGCCCTGACCATGGGGTAGGTCTATTTTAAACGTCCAATCAATCGTTGCCCTTTCCACTGATTTTTTTCCTCGCCTACCATTCCTCTCTTTAGTCGCGACGTGTTGGCTATATACAATTCGGATATTGGACAGCCGCTGGCTTTCATCTACCTTCAGGGTAAGTGTTCTATGATGACGAAACGGCAGATGAAGCTTATACCACTTGTATGTACAGCTTTTGGAAGAGACGGGTCCCTAGTCATCTGGTCGTTCATGTGTGTTGCGCAAGTTATGATGACCGCCAGTCTTGTCCTGCCAGCTTCGAGGCAAGCCTTCGCATTTGCACGTGATGGTGCCCTTCCCTTCTCGAACTATTTCTACTCAGTCAATAAACTTACGCGAACTCCTGTCAGAAGTACGTCCAAGCATTAGGTACCTGTCAGCTGTTACTACCTAGTCTGACCTGCTTCGTGAGCCTTTTTCCAGCTGTCTGGCTTATAGTTGGCGGTGCGATCCCCCTCGGGGCTTTAGCTTTTGCTGATGACGCAGCCATCAACGCCATATTCACACTGGCTATCATCGGACCCTGTAAGCGTTGATTACTCATCAGGGTTGCGTTCTCTAATCTAACCTTACCTACACACTTTCAGATGTCGCATATGGTATTCCTATCGCTTGTCGTGTTCTCAGCGGTGACAAGATTTTCGTCCCGGGTCCCTGGTATCTCGGAAGATTTTCAAAGCCGATAGCGATCGTCGCGTTGGTTTGGATGGTCTTCGCTTGTATCATCTTCTGCTTGTGAGTGAAACGAAATGCTCGCTGTGCTAGCGCACGAGTCTACTTGATGCTTAGTTCAATCTTCTTGCCTTAGCCCTGCTGATGTGAATCCCACCGCTGCTACCATGAACTATGCGTAAGTCGAGCTGTCTCGACTTGCGTGAGCAGCAATGAATTCCGGTAACTAACGAGTCTTCATATGAACTTAGTATCGTGGTTGCGGCAGCCGTCTGGGTATTCGCTCTCGGATATTGGTACGCCCCTCGCATCGGGGGACGAACGTTCTTTACGGGGCCACGTACGCATGACGGTAATATGCTGGAGTACGACAATTCCGAAATGCCGTCGGAGGACCTCGTAATGCAAGGAAGCGAGGAGTTTGCGCTGGACAGTAAAAATTCCAATAGGCAAAGGAATGGAGAAGCCGTCTTGTAATTGTAATTGCTGCTAGATCATTCTAGCGAAATCAAAGGAGAACGCAAGAACCTCTCCCTATGAAGGCGACGTTGTACATCCATTATTGAAGAAAATGAATAACAGGCACACGGTGGCCCTAGCTATGCATTCCGCAGTCAATCACATTGTCCCATAGCAGCTTGCACAGGATCGCGTTACGACTTGCTCACGACTTTCGTAAGGCATTCGTGACCGTTGTACCTGGACTGTCAGATAGGAAAGTGGCTGAGGAAGCTTGAACATCCCGCGGACCACCCCTCGAAGCTGAAACGCCAAGCCTTCATTGATCGGCTTCTGGATGCATCAACCAAAGGACCCTTTGTCTGCGGACACAGCCACGTCGCATAAGGGCAGCAACGCACTGATCATCAGAGTACTTGATATGATAACCGTCCTGCTGAAGGCACGAATATCGCCATCACTGCAAGAATCACTATCCGTTGGCTCTCGCCGGCTGATGCGCACAACGATTAGCCTTGCAAGGTCAAGCCGCTACCAATTACACCGAGAACCCTATGCGAGGGAATGCTAACCTTTCGGACCGAATGTTTGCAAGTCGCACCTGTGGATAATGATCAAACCCTCGATGGATGGAAAGGATGGCCACACCCAGCAAAAGGGCTCAATGTGGCGCTCAAAGCAGCAAGTTCACCTTACAGCAAGCCATCTATGCTACGGCCGTTGGCATCCTTAACCCCTGATCTCGACTGCGAATCAAAAGGGCACTTTGTAAAGTGAAGTATTCAAACTCCCTGCGCAGTATGCCACACGATCTTCAAGCATGAAGCGACCTGAAAGGCTTGCAAGATGAAACTCAATGCAAGATGTGATAGCAGGCAAATCTGACCAGGAGTCACCGGGGGGAGGGGTACAAGCTTCAACTTGTCACAGACAGGAGAGCATATGAAATTGCAAGTTCGCTCGCTATCGTCGATTCAAGCATTAAGCGCATACGGTTCAATAGCTTAGCATCTTAACCGTCAATCTCTTTAACTTCAGATACACTGGAACCCATCCCGAATTTGCTTGATTTCAAACTGGGTCTAGAGCTCTGCATACCTCCTGGATGACCTCCCGCGAAGAAGGACGTAAAATCAACAGAGAAGTCCCTGAAGATGCTTTTTCGGGGTGAGCATGGCGCCAAAGGCGAAGCGGATTTAGCGTGCAAGTCGTTCACTTGCTGCATTCCTCTTCTCTCGCATTATCGGACAGAAAGAAGAGCTACTACTCCTCTGTGTACGTGCATCTGTTGAAGCTAATCTTCACTCCGTCCACACAGGTTCTATGCAATTAGTTTCCAGCCCAAATAAAACTTCACTGAAAGATGACAACATTCACACCATTGTTTCTGCAAGATCAAACAGGAACCTTGCTGCAGGCTTCCGACTGTCTAAAGAGCCAGTTCAAAGGACACTCATAAACCCTTGTGGGACAGATCAAGAATGAAACTCTACTGGTGGACTCCACCTGATGAACTGATTCACTTGATGAACTGACCCCGCCTGATGAACTGACGGCCCTATCCCCAATGCCGAAGTAGAAGCGCCGTGGAGGACCCTCCATGTACGGCGCTGTACCCGTGGGCGGCGTATTCACTTGTCGCTTTCGAAGCTTCAATTCCCTATGTAACGGCTGTCTGCGACAGGTAAACCAAACCACACACCTGAGGCCTCGTGCACCTCGGCTTGCACCACCCGCAAAGCAAGTTTACCCAGCCATCGCAGAAGCCTACAGGCCCAGGGTTGGGTGTAACGAGGCGGATCCAAATCGGCAGTTTGGGTTTATCCGACCGATATCGAGGGGCACAATCTCCCATGATCATTAGGAAGGTCGACGGGTGATTGACCAACTAGAGCGCTATGATCCGGAAGAGATTGTCGCTATACTTAATCAAGACTGTCTGAATCATGAAAGCGGATGACCAACTCGTTTTTAAGGGCGCACCATCCGATTCGTCCCAAACATCGCATACATACAGTCTACGACATGCTTCTTTCCGCGTTCACGAGCCTCAGCTTCCTGGCAACACTGTCATCGTTACCTGTTACACTCGGTGGAGATGCCTGGGCTGATGCCTACGGAGGATTTCCTGATCCAGCTTTCGCCGGAGTGGCTACCTTCGCCCATCTCGACCATCAAAGGTGCCTGGATAACCCGGACCTGCCGCTGGATCTAGCTATCATTGGGATTCCATATGACTCTGCGGTAACATTCAGGCCAGGTATGTTTATTTCTTCTTGAGAATGACGCCTTCTAAGCTAACTGGCAAAAATGAATTAGGTGCGCGATTTGGTCCATATGGGTTGAGAAGTGGTGAGTGAAATGTTGTAGGCTTTTCCAGCGATCTGCATAGTTTACTTACCACATGCACAACGCCCAGGCTCTCGGCGTCAAGCTACAGCTCGGGGATACTCGCAGACACTTGGTATTAACCCTTACGATGGGAAGCTCTCTGTGGTGAGTCGTAACGAATTGTGTTTGTTCAATGAACCATAGCTGATATACAAGAATGGTTGAATAGCTTGATTGCGGAGATGTTCCGGTGATCCCCAACGACCCAGCTGTTGCCATCGACCAAGTCAGAGCCGCTTATTCGTCTTTGCTATCTCGAAACGTTGTTTCCCCCGGGAGAATGAATGATCTCGGATACGCTAAAGGTCTTGATGGGAGATTCCATCCTCGTATGGTAACTTTGGGCGGCGATCATACCATTGTAAGATCCTGTTAAAATGCTATTCAATAGTCTCCGCTAAACACCATTTTAATCAGGTTCTACCCATCTTGCAAAGCCTACATGAAGTGTATGGACCGGTCGCTGTCATTCACTTCGATGCTCACATCGATACGTAAGCTGCTCCGACTGTTTCAACCAGCGTATAGCGTCACTCACATTGCATATCTCTCAGCTGGAACCCAGATCGGTACCGCACTCTCTCAGGGCAAAACAAAATAGGCCATGGGACCTTCTTTTGGCATGCCTTTGAGGCGGGGTATATAAAGCCCAATTCCTCCATTCACGCGGGGATCAGAACTAGATTCACCGTGAGTTGATTTAAGCCTGTCCGCCACCGTCGGGGAAGAATCTAACTCGTATGATACGTTCAGGGACCGGCAGATCTCGATGACGACGTTACTGCAGGCTTTCAGCTCATTCATGCTTTTGATATTGATGATCTTGGCGTTCCTGAAGTGGTGCGAAGGATTAAGCAACGTATAGGCGATTCACCTGTTGTGATTAGCTTGGATGTGGACGTAATGGATCCCAGCACAGCACCTGCCAGTAAGCTTGTTCCACTCAGCCTACATATTATGAAACATGTTAAACATGAAATCGATGTCCTTTTCGTCAGCCGGTACGCCCGAATCTGGAGGCTGGACATCCCGTGAGCTGCGAAGAATCATCCAGTCTTTGCAGGGTTTGAATGTCGTTGCATTTGACATTGTCGAGCTTTCGCCCGCCTACGACACAAATGGCAAGTGTTGACGGGGGAAGGTCTTTTCGATCCGAAGACAGAATATTAATGTTATCCTGTTCACAGCCGAAATTTCCGCCATTGCAGCTGCAGATTGCGCTTACGACTTCCTTTGCCTTTATGCTCTTGGGACGGATGCCAAGCTGGTCGGAGAAGAAGAAGATCTGGTCATTCAGAGCTCTCCGCACCAAGAACTTTAGGCATACAGGCAAATTTTTCCATCGTTAACGACAATTCCATAACTATATACATATGCGGTGTCTTTATGCAACAAGATACAGTGTTTCCTGGACCACAATGCCTCGCTCTATGGATTACATGGCATCACGACTTGTTCTGCTGTAGCGAATCAAGCATATACGTCACTAACCAATCGGAGGGATCCACGTTGCCCAATGAACCAGGATTGTCTCCACCATTTGTCGGTACATTGAGAGGATATACCGCAGATGGGCCTTGAGTAAGGGATGCTATTGCGGCAAGACTCATATCTTCCCCAGTCATGACCGCTTGTGGGCCCGTGAACCGAGACGAATTTCCAGGCGCAACTGAAGTCAGATCGTATAGGGACCCCAAGTCTTCTGATAGGCTATTTGTAAACGATCCTAGATCGCTTTCACACCGATCAGCGTTGAATTGCTCTGCGTTGGGAAGAAATTCGTTCCAGAAGTGGGACCGGACTCGGAAGATGTCGCTTGAATCAGGGACATTCAGCATGTTAGGTACGCTGGAGTTTGACTAGATGAAATGAAGATTAGTATACTCCTGTTTCGCGCTGGGCCGGTCTATTGATCTTACGTTGTATGCGGCAGTTTGCTCCGTCATGGTACTAAGGACAGGCTCTGGTGGTCGGAGAAACGATGTTGACTGAGATGGCGATTGTCTAAGGAGTTGAGAAGGCGTTGTCACATCCATGCTGAGGCCTGGAAGTGAGGCCGATTTGCGCGAATTGCCCTGCTGTGCAGCGTTGGTTAGCACATATTCGATCACATCATAGGTAGTAATCATCAGGGCTTACGATTGTTGGCCGGGTTTTGGCAGTTAATTCCTTACCACCTTTGACCACTGTATGTCATCTTGTCAATATCTATCGCATGGAGCTGGCTGTGGACGTGTAACTCACAGCCTTCGAAAAACTGCCTCTGCACAGACGCAGGCGCCCAGAAACTGCCAATCTCCTGTAACCAAAGGCAGCACTGGTGGAAGTTGGATTCAGCTGAAGCAGCAAATTCGTTGTTTGGTATTGCTGCGTTATAAGCATGGAACTATCAGACCAATGTAAAAAGATAAGTTAGTCAGTCCCGCTTGGATATAAACCGTTTCGTCAACTCACCAGTGCTGCATGACTGAGCATGTGAATGATATCACTGCTCGCAGGAGCGAGAATCTTGAATCTGTCCAAACAACCCAGCAGAGTCACGATATTTTCGGCAGCTTCTGAACAAATGCGATGCGAAGTCTGATAAACCTCTGATCGGGAGCCAATAATGCCTCTCGTCCCTATGTTCTTCGAATGCAGGAAGATGGTTGCAGAGTAGTACCACTGTATCCGAGAGCGGTCAGTTCGTGAACAGACGAGAAGCCTTTGCGAGGACTTACGCAGCAGTTGACGACAAAATGTATAGGTGGACAAATCTTGGCTTGCAAATCGACTCGAAGATCGGGATCCAGCTGTTCCCACCAATCGGTCAACTTCCTCGCCAGTTGCGCCTTTTGTTTTTCGACCCTCGCCAGTTCCTCCTGACGAGCCTCGTCGTCCATAACGACTAGCTGACGCGACTCGTTGCGCAATGAAGAAGAAGTAGACGATGACAAAAATAGCTCGTTATCGAGGTCCAAGCACTGTTCCACGATATATGCCAAGCGAACCGTAGCATTGAAACACGTAATAGTGCGAGATTTCATAGGTTGGATCTGTAGCTGATTTGCTCCGGAGCGGGAACGGGACTTTTGACCGATAGATACCGACGGTGGAGGCCATAACTCGTATTCGTCGGCCTCTAGAGATGAGGGAAGCGGAGTGGATGTTGTTGATGCGCGGAGAAGGACTGGCCGGCCCATTTCTTCCGAAAATGATTTGTCTAGAACATAACACGTCCAAAATACTCTGCACCTGGATTCAATGTCGGCCTAAGGCGGATCGCAAGACAGGCTTTGTCAGAAATGGAAGAGAACAACGTTTGAAAGACTCATACCTGAGGGATATGCTTGGATTTATCTAACACAACTCGATGCAGTCCCAGTTCCAAGGCCATAGCAGCTGCATGACAGAACCACAAATACGCCGAACTCTTATTGCCGTTACTAGTTTGTCGTAAGCTAAATAGGATCATGCACTGGACCGTCTGTAAACTCGACGTAGCTGGCGCAATCTCGTAATGCAAATCCTGCTGTGCAGCACCGGCAGGGGATCTCTCGCCCGCTGTCGTGGGTCCGGCCACATGCACCTTTCTCCGTCGAATGAGAACCGCGTCTCGCGCTTGCTCGAACAACTGGTCTGCCTGGCTGGCGTTCACGATCGATTTGCCCGGAGTCGGGATGGCTGAGGCTGCTGCTAGCATTGCAAGCAGTAGCGGCTTGTGAGCGGTCGATGCGTAGAATTCTGGTTTATACAGTAGCGGCCAAACGTTCTAAGCCGAGCAAGGGGTTGCCGCGGGGGGGGGGGGGGGGGGGGGGGGCAAAAAGGTAAGAAAAACGCCCCAAATAACCGTGTGACGGGGTTAAATCCGCAGCGCACGTGGAAATGCGGCCAATAGACCCCCCGCACCCAAAC
>JABRPJ010000117.1:0-37751 GCA_013461525.1 Naganishia randhawae
CCCCCAACCCCACCCCCCCACACCCCTAACCCCAACCCCCAACCCCTAACCCCTAACACCTAACCCCTAACCCCTAACCCCTAACCCCCTAACCCCTAACCCCAAACCCCTAACCCCTAACCCCTAACCCCTAACCCCTAACCCCTAACCCCTAAGTCGTAATCAAGTTAACTTTCATCAAAACTCATCGAGCAACGCGTCGGAAGTCCGTTTCTCTTCAAGATGCATGTCGTGTGCGCTACTCCACTGATTCCTCTGCATCGCGAAATTGAAACGAACACTATGTCCAACTTCGTCAATAGCTTTGAGGTATGGATAATATGGATGCACCGTCAGCATTTCAAGGCCGCCCGTTGGCATATACCCTTGCTCAAGACGCGATCGAGAGATTTCTCCTAACGATTGCCATGGGTGGGCCACCTGGATACCTGGATCATTCTCGGAGGGCATTCAACGATGTTGTTAGTCATATGTCATATCAACTACAGTCTCTCATACATCACCGGCCACCTCCGTCTCAAAGGTGCAAACGACTCTTTGATAGAACCGCTCTTTGGCGTAATCGTGACATCTAGATAGTAATCTACCACGATATCTGGCGTGTTGAGCGGTGGTATGATGCTCTCAAAAGCCGTACGGCAGAGCGACATCTTGCCAGTGACGTAGACGTTTTCTTCTGTGGCAGTGTTGGGGATCTCTGGCGGAAACGGGGCCCGGAGGTAAGATGAACCGGCGTATGTTTCTGCAAATTCCGGTGGAGGCGTGGCGGAATGCTCCTGCTCAATGGTGTCAAATGAGGGTGGCTCTTGCGGTGCTGGGTCTGTAGGAGTGCTTGACAGATGATCAGATGCAGAGCTACTAGCAGGAATGGGCTCCAGTGAAAATCGATCCGATCGAGCTTGTTCTGTCGTAATGAGCCCCCTTGGAGGAGACCGTGCCTGTTGTTGTAAAGCGTCTATTGCGCGATCGTGTCCAGAAGGCGGAATGGGCTCTGCTTCGTTGATGGTATCGATGGTCCATATAGTTGGCAAGATGTGAACCAACTCCTTCTGATCTAGTCGGATTGTCACAACGCGTATGAGTTGGATTTTCCATTCAGCCGTATCGGATGAGGCGAAGGTTAGCAGAGGAAACTGGTATGGCAACGAGGAGTGAAAGCGGAATCGATACGGGATGGTAGGCAGCAGGCCTGATTCTTGACGCGTTGCAGGTGGTAGCGAAAACAAAAGAGGAAAAGGTACAAGTAGCTGAGGGATTCACATGTTAGTCATATTTCATCAATTGGAGAGGGCTGACTCACTTCTGCCTTTATAGCAGATTCGCCTGATTCAATATCATGCACTCGTTTCCCCTTCTGAGCGATCGAGTGGCCTCCTTCAAGCGGTAAAGTCTGCCACAGCGGGTAGTCGGGATGTATAATTGCATCGGGAAATAGCGTAAATCGTTCCAGCTGTGTCATGAATTGTTCCGGTTCATACGTGCAATTGATTACGATTCTGCATCATTCGCACCGTTAGCGTTGACCTGTAGAAGAACGAATACCGGACGCACGAGTCATTCAACCGCGGTCTCCTCCGTCGTAGTCTAATATTCATGTGATACTCCACTTCCGCTTGCACATCTCCCAAAACCAGATTCGTCGATGGAGGTAAATCGTACTGCTCTTCTAGTGGTGGCGGGGGAATCGATTGAGGAGTTCTAAGACGACGCAAAAATCCTCTTTTCCCCGGCTCTTCCGGGCTGCCGACGTCTAGATGTTGGCTCGAGGTGGAGTGTCTATGACTACCCACGGCGGAAAACGAGTTACGTTTGAGGAATTTCCCAAGGCCAAACCCTGTAGGTGGTGATTTGCTTTCCATTCTGTTCTTCCATAATGATGATGAAGAACTCGGACAAGGTTCGTCTTCCTTGCCGAAAGAGCTTGCAGAATATGGTACAAGACTAGGTCGTTTTCCAGAGGGACTTGTTGAATGCGCGATATCAATGTCTCTCGCGTCGAAAGACGACGGCTCAATTACATGCTCCTCCACTGGATAGTCGTCATCGTCATCCTCCACTGGCCCGTCTTTGATGTCTTCGAAGACGCAGTATCTTGGAAAGTCGAACCCAAATGCAAATGTGGTGTTATGAGGTATAATCGGCTCGATGGCTTTACCCTTGCCTTTAGCATTAGGAACTAGAGACGTGTCGGACGATGGAAAGAGGGTGATGCGGTGTTTGATGAGACGTGGACTATGAAGGAGGGACAGTTGCCCATTGTAGTAGAATGTGAAGAGAGATCGTCCAGAGATCTGGGGATTGGACGTCAGCGCTTGATGTCCGCTGAGTTGTAAGGGACACTCTACTCACTGTAACGTCCAGCCCAATGCACGCGTCCACTTTTCCCAACTCGATAAAACCCTCTACTCTTCCACCTACTTCATCTACCCTGACCCTTCTCGGCTGTGGTCTGCCTTCCTTGCCAAATCGCCCAACAGCCGGTCCCACTCCCTGCGTAATGACAACTTTCATCTTTCTGTCACCCATATGCAAATATTTGAATTCATCGAGAATGTCCCGGGGAGGGTGAAGATCGCCTAAAGATGTCGAGGATCTTATTTCGGGCGGTCTTGCAAATGTGAGAGCTGAACGCGAAGTGTTTATTGACGGTAGGTCGGAGCTAGCATTGCCGCCAATCGATATCGCCCGCGACATGGGCTGAAACCCAATGATCCTCGACGGTCCTGGCGTTGAAGCCGCAGCATTGGCAAGTCGTACCTGTCCCGGTTGGAGATCTCTGGTATACTGTGGCGGAGAAGGCAACGTCCCGTGAAGTGTGTGAACCGACGGGAACGCAGCGTTGTCTCGCACAGTCTCTCGTCGGGGTAACGCGGAGCTGGAGGGCTGGCGATCATCCCCTTCAGCATGTGGAGTTGTCGAAGCTGCCATCGTGGTCGACGAATTGCGCGAGTCACCCCGGTATAGATACGCTTCTTACAAGGGTACGAATGAACGATGCGAGTAGAGCCACAAAAAGAGTTCGTCAATCCGTCTTTGACCCGATGTTGAAAGTAGGCACCGCCATAGCTGTAAGTGGCGAAGTCAGCACGAGAGGTGCCCAAAGGAGCGCGGAGCTCACGCCTCGAATATAAATAGGCGTCTCCATCGGGGGTCAGCTGGCTGGGCATAGTTACCCTTGGGAGATCATGAGGACAAGATAAGGTGGACACTTGTTTCTTGCATATTTGCAACCGTGTTGTGAATCTGCCGTCCAGAGGATGCACATTGGCGGATGCAGACGAGGGTGCAAGCAGCTGTATGTCGGATGCTCAATTTGTTTCCGACAAGCAGTCGACCAATCACTGCGACGTGGACTCAGATTTTCGGCTGCGGAAACATGGCAAAATTGCCAGAAGTGCCGTACAAAATCGACCAGTTGTCCCAACTTTCGGAAGTAAAATCAGAAAACCAAGCATAGCTCTATCGTCAAAGCTACGAACGACGAAGAAAGGAACACTGAGCTTCTCTGGTGGTTCATGAGTGCCGAACGACACGACTGCGTGTTCAAGTCAGAATGGTCTGAAGACTTAGCAGCAGCTCGAGCGTCCGGCTGGTGTTGGAAGCAGCACTTTGTGAATGAAGATAGATATCACACAAAGAATCCTAAGCTTGGTGTAAGCCGGGCCACGCAGCAAAATCAGCAGACAGTAGAATTCACACGAGTATATGGTGACTCCAGCACGGTTTCTTGGATAGTTTGAATCCCTCTCACGATTCGCCAGCCGTCGAAAAGACAGGCTGTCTTTCCAGACAGACAGGTTCCCATGCCTACTCCACACGCAAAGCGCCAAAGCGCGGTCGAGAACCCGAGTACAAGGTGTATGACGAGAAGTGATATGACATATATAATCTAAATCAAAAACGAACATCGAATGGGTTGCATAGAGCGAAGCCTTCTATCGTACCAGAAACAGCAAGATGGCCGCCATGCCTTGTTTCCACTTCCACAGCGGTCTTTGCCCTTGAAGTCACAGAACCGGGCTATCTCAAAGAAAGAGCATCAACATACATCATTCACAAGGGAAATCGATACAGGGGGATGTATACCCCTCAACAATGCAATGTACTCACCAAGTCATTCAAGTTGCCCCTGCTTTCGGCGAATCGATTCAACTTCCGTCTTCATGCCTGAACCGTCCGCCAACGATCGTAGTTCCTCCATTCGAAGCACACCCACTCGACTGACCGACACTTCGGGCACGTTGTCGAGTACCGACACCCCAAAGGCATTGACAAGGGGCAAGAACTTGCGAGCACGCTGGAGTCGCTTTTGGAGGGCTGAGCGTCTTGTGGTTGACGAACCGCTGGACTGGCTGCATTTAGAATCGCTGTCGATTTGGTTGCACAACAAGGCGAACAAGTTGCTGTTCCGATCGATGGTTCCAGTCCCTGCCCTTGGCGTTGGCCTTAGAAGGTAAATACGCAGAGCAAACAGTGAGTATCCACCATCAAAAGCAGATAGACAGAACAGACGGAATAGACGAGTAAGAAGCCAACTGACCTTGCAAAAGGCTTCATATGCCTTGCCCAGTTGCCAGTACGCCCAGTTTATCTTGATGCTCAAGGAAGCCGTTCCAGCATCAAGCACGTCGAGTTGTCGGAAACGCCGAGTAATGCATGTGATAGCTGAGCCCGTCGATGCCACCGATCTCCGGATTTCTACTCCTTCATTATGGGCGGCGGGGCATTCAAGTGGAGGGGCATCCGTTGCCAGAATCAAGCCGGACACAGTCGGCGTATCTGCTCTTTTGCTTGGTTCGATACGACTACACGTATAATCTCGACCGTTGAGCGCAGCAACGAAGCTCAACAGCCGCGACGACCAATTCGTTTTAGGTGAATTGACAATAGCAATCGCAGAGCTGTACGTCACCGCAGGCGTACTAGACGTGCTAGTTGAGTTCGGGGAACCACTCGCTGATTGTCTGGGGCAAGACTGGGTGAATCGACGGGTATCGATTGACATCACCCGATTCCCGTTCAAACGTGTTTCCCTTCCGCTTCATTCCCGTATGCGTCCCCTGAATTATTGCGCGCACCACCGTCGCCTCCGGATTCCGCACAGGATATATGGGCACTCGGGGCTATTCTACATGCGTTGTTCCGCGCTCCTTCGTCGGCATCGTTGAGCCGGAACATGTCCTGGAGTCGAAGTAGGAGCAGGATCAAGGAATACCGCGTGATCACCCGCCATGGCACCTCATTCCGGCGTTGCGTTGAGCACGTCGCCTATTCAACCATTGACTGCGGGTCTTATCAAGCCCATGGGGGATTCGGATCTGCCAGCCCCGCGAACGAATGAGGGGAGCGAGTCGAGTCGGTAGTGAGTTTAGGCGTTCAAGGTTTTGATCGCAGAATTGTACCGTGTCTTTTGGCTAGCCAAGACAAACTCTCTACTATAGTAGTAAAGGAGAATGTAGCGCATCTCGTGTCACGATACAGTGCATCATTGTCTCCCTGGAGATCTCCAACCTCTACTGCCTCTGCTTCATCAATTTTTGCTCAGTTCACCCAACCACAGGTCTCCGAGTCGTGCGTTCTCGCCATTCAACCCTCCGAAAACGACTACCCGCCCAGAGCCTTCTGCATCTTGCCAAACATCTGCACCAAACCATCCTCGTGGCTCTGGGTTTCCCTCGCCCTCGGGATGCGCTTGATTTCCATCCTGTACCCGCTCAAACGAAAACACAGCGACGATACCAGCCGCCCCACCGGTGTCCTCGTTTTCGGCCACAAGCGGTGTGTACCGTAGTGCCCACACATCCGAGTGGAATTTCCCGGCACCGTTGTGTCCTAGTTCCACAGGAGCTGGATCCCGCTCGCCAAACAACATCAGCGCGACCACCATGCCTTTGCCTCCTCCGCCTGCTGGTACAGAACGCGAAGCGAAGGGGGTCAACGCGTGTACACTTCGTGCTTCAGGCGTCGAGTCACTCGTTGGCGGAAGCGAGAGCGATGACCATGTACGCCGCTGCGAGGCGTCGTATACGTCGATCGAGGATCCGAGTTCGCGGCCGGCGAACCCACCGTATCGTACCAGTACTTGGCGCGGCGTTGAAGCATTGGTGGTCGAGGGAAGGCTGAGTGGGCAGAGAACGGTGCCGCCTCTTCCTGGTTCCGGCGCTGATGGAAGGGTATTCCATTTCGTGGGTGATGAGGCGGGAAGAGGAAGCGAATGGAGGGCGGAAAGTCTTCCAGAGGCCGGACATCCAGCGTGCACTGTAAAGCAAACTACTTAGTGAGTCGCTCGTCCAGGGAAGGAGGAGTGACGACACTTACGAAATAGCTCGTCTCCGAGAACAGCCATACAGTGGTAACTCCGCTCAGCGGGGACTTTGTTCTCGCCATCGGCATCTTCATCCGCCTTGATCTCAGTCCACGTATCATTTGCGACATCGTAAACCCATAACGAGGCATCGCAAGGCGTCATTTCCTTGGATTGACGACCTCCCCAAAGGTAGAGCAAGTTGCGTTTTTTATCGGCTGTGAGAGCGGCTCCCACACGCGCCGAAGGTCGAAGCTTTGAGGATGAGGTCGTCACAGTTCCATCTATGGGTGACATAAAGGTGTAAGAAGGATGTTAGCAGAGAAGACGTCGCCGTCTGATACTACTGCCAACGCACCGTTCAAGTCGATGATGTAGAGCAAGTCGTCGATGGGCGTTCGGGGCTCCCTTTCGCCGCCAAAGATGTACGCTTTGTGAGCGAGTACGACGAGTGAGTGAGATGACCGGTTCAAGTCTTGGTCTAACTCGAGGCGTTTCCAAGAGATGTTTGACATGATGAGTCGAATGAGCGGGGAATATAAGAAAAGCATAGATAACCGAGCCGGGTGATAGAAATCGACGCGAGTTTATATACATCATGACTGTCCAGTCCTCCATCCGCCTCCGTTAATCAAATTCACAACAAGCCGGCCAGCCGAGGTTCATCTTATCGCATCTAGCAATCAATCAATTCAGCTAGCTAGCTTTCTCTCATCAGTCCACAAGCTCTTGCCCCGAGAGCTCGGATATTTGAAGCATGTCCCCTTCTCCCATCCGCTGGATCCTCTGTGTAGTTCGTAAACCGCTGGATCGGACATCATCACCGGGCGGACTGTTGGCCACGTTCCACCTCGTTCGGGTTATCGCCTGACTATCATATTCTTCATCGTCAACAAGGACATCGGATCCGGGCACGAACGCCAAGAGGAGATGTACGCGAGGCGTAGTGATCGTAGCCGTCGCCGCCTCTAGCGAGCTCATCCATAACGCCTGTCAAGCTGCTCGCCGATACCGTGCGGTGAGACTTTACCGGCATGGCTGAACTAGAACCGTTCGTCGAAGACTTTGGTACCCTGCTTCCCCCTCCGAGATCGGCGTCGTTCGCATTCGATTTTCTTCGACGTGGCGGTTCGGAAGGACAAGTTTCTACTTCCCATCCCGGGCGCCCGGCAGAAGAAGACACCTGGGGGGATAACGGGCGTATCGTCGTCATTGTCGGTTTGTGAAAGACGGTCCAGCGCCGTTTGTTTCGGAGTAGAGATGATATTTTTACTCCCCTTTTTTATTGGCAATTCTAGAAAGAAACCCTACTTTACCTATATACAAGCCGTACAACTCAATTGAACATGTGAGATCTAGGTCGTTGCCTAATAGATGTGGCTGCGACGGAAACCCAAGTATTCAATTTAAATGCAGCGTTGAGCAAGCACATCGCTGATGAACGGTCCTTAGGCGACATAGTCCTGTAAGTTTCCGCAACCTATTCCTTGTTCATATGCTCACTCATTTTACCTTAGGAATCATTTCGAGATGCGGGTCCCTCAGCGCGTCAGCCATCCTGTGTTAGACGTAAGCCTATAGATCTGCGCCGGGCAAACTCACGCCTTCTCGATTACTTCCGGGTCAGGGAAAAGTAGTGTCCTCGCTCTTTTACAACAGTTCTACAATCCAAGCAGAGGTACTATCACATTTGGCGGCATTGACCATTGTCAGCTACCTTCAGACGACTGACGCGCAAGCATAGCTTACGCTTCACAAGGCCCTGTATTGTTGGAAGGTACCATCCGATGAAACATGTCCCTTGATCACTGAATCCGACATCTATCAGGGACAAGCAAATCAAATTTCCATGCGAACGGGCCTATTGAGTCGATTCTTTCTTGATTTTCGAGTATGTGCTTACACGACTCGGCTCGTGGTATGTGGGACTTTGTGTGCGGTCTTGAAAAGGGCCTCGACACTAGAATTAGAATGAAAGGAGCCAGTCAGAGTGGCGGACAACGACAGCGGGTATATATCGCTCGTACATCGATACGGAACCCAAAAATTCTGTTGCTGGATGGTAAGTCAGCCGGTTTGAAGAACCTGCGCCTGAACACTGGTGGTTTCGCTTTCTCCTAATGTCACATAGAGACAACCAGCGCTTTGGATACTCGATCTGAAAAGTCGGTTCAAATGGCGTTGGAGGGTTAGGGGTTAGGGCGAGGAAGATATATGCGAGTGAGGATGCCGAGCAGAATGCGAAGTGGAGAGATTGTGAGCCCTCGTGCTTCCTTGCCCCTCTGTTGCCCTTCGATCTAACCACAACATCCGTCTGTTCCATCCACCCCAGTAATCGCCAATTTTATCACCTTCACTCTGCTCCACGTTGGCGGGACCTTCCTCTCCCGACCTCTCGTTGAGATCTCGAACTGCCAGTGGCGGACATGGCTGGTACAGACATGGGTATGGGCACTCAGCGGCGGACGTTTCTCCGAGATGGCTAGCGCGGTGATGGAAAAGGGCTATGATCGGCTTCTCGAGCAGTGTCTCAATGAATTGGACGAAGTATGGTGTTATCTCGGCGATCGAGCACCTCTGTCTCTACTAACTCTGTCGTACATATGGATAGCTCGACCTCATTCCCGGGGATGAAGACAAGGAACACGACATCGTGATTGACCTGGAGGACTAAAAGCGAGATGGAACGTGTCCCGGCATGCAGCCAGGAGAACGGCATCAGACTGCGAGACGCCCACTCACGCGTCGTCTGCCTGGTATCGCGGGGCCAGAAATGTGAGCGTGATTAATATACAACGATGTCTGAGCAGGGCATCGTTACGTGCACTTATAAATGAATGGCCTTTAAGTCTTACGCTCAGGCGCGATCTGGTTGGTAAAAATAGCACAAGTTATGACTGTATAGTGGAATATTTAGCCATCGGCAACTACAGCGGGATGCAATAGCTCCCACGGATGGCAACGCTGTCTACGCGTTTTTAACCAGCCTATGACAGTTACGTGAATAGCCCAATCTGATCTCCTTGCCTCCCGTGTGCCGTCATTGTAAGGGATTAGTGCCAAGTCGGAACACGCTCCCTGGAGTCGCTTCAGTGGGAGGGGGGGAGGTGAAGACGATTCCAGCTATCGTCCTTTGACATGTATTTCGCCCTCGCTTCGGTTCTTGTTGAAGCTGTTGCAAGAAATTCAACCGTGTTTCCAACTACCATAGAAGCTTGCAGAGAAACACCAGAAGTAACTCTTAGCGGATCATTCCGCAACGTCCCCGCACAAGTAGAGGCAACACCGCATGCATTGACTTACCCATGCCAAACGAATCTGTCCTCCCTCAACCCTTCGAAGCCGTCCCCATCCACCATCGGATTGGCAAATGAGAACATGGGTAGGAACCTGCAACCAACATCACTTAGCGCCATCTGTTCCTCAATCCCTCTGTCTCCTGCCTTGCAAAAACAAGAAATGTGCTCACAGGACATCGCCGACTCTAGTGGGTGAGGTGATGTGTGCGAGTTGAAGCGGGTGGACCCCGTGTCGAAGCAGACAGTATCTCAAGACAGCGTCCGTGCTAGATGTATAGACGTCGTGTTGTCTTAATAATCCCTAGAAACTGTCAGACTGAGATTCCAAGAGTACCCACAAGACGGCTGGACCGGTGAGCTCATACTTGTCGCGCAAACATCCATTAAGGCTATCAGGAGTTGCTCGCTTCGTTAACGATCGCAGACTCACGACCTCTTCCTCATTCAATTTCCCCATCACTTTCCCCTCGTCTGCTAACTTCTCCGCCTGGGTCAAGATGCGTCCGATGACGTCCAAAAAGATCGGATGACCCGGTTTGGACAGCAGCGTGGACTGATGAAAGACGCAAGGTGTCGGTCATGGGCCCGCACCGCCCGTCGAAAAGGCACCAAGAGAAATAACCAACTTGAACTATTTGCAATCCCCTTGCGTACCCTCTCTTCTTCCAGTCGATTCCGTTGGCGATGGCGTCCATCTCGATGGAGATTATCACTGAAACAGCACCATCCTCATCGCCCCCTTGTTCACCTGCTGTCTCCCCACCTACTGATTAGTGACCATCCTTCTACATGGGTGTCACGACGTTTTCTCACTCCTGTGCCCAGCTTCATCCCCTTCATCTCCTCCGCCGGCGAGTCGCTCTTCCACCAATGCCCATGTCTTCTCCAACAAGTCCATCCGGGAATCAGTCACATCCTCCACGTTTGCGTGTACGGGTTCGTATAAACCGGGCCAGGTCTTAATGGGTTTGAAGCAGCCGGTGTCTGAATCCGAGTAAACACCTGATGCGGCACAAGGCATTAGTCAGAGGCAATGGTCGTTGGTCATATGCTTGGGGTGACCCTGGTTGACAGACCAGTCGTGAACACAGGGACATCTGACTCACCTCCCGATCGATACAACACCAAATACCTGAACAAATCCGCCCTCAACACGCCCGATCCCAATGCCTCCCAACCTCTCCAAACTCTCTCTCCAAATGTCTCCCGAGTCCATGTATCAGCCTGATTGTCGTCCCAAACTTCCACTTGCCATCCGTCGTTCTCATTGGACCTACGCCAGAGATCGAATTCAGGAGCCATTCGGGCGGCATGGGTTGGGACGGTGGAATATATCTTGAGAGGGAGGTGATGCGATGAGAACGTAGGCAACGAGGAGATGTGTGGAGGGGGCTTGTGGTATAGCGCGCCGTGATGCGAGAAAGAAGGAAAGTAAGATCGTTGGTAGCCGGTTAAGATCCGAGTATATTGTTCCGGAGAGGTCAGGTTGACCTTGAATCCCCATCTTCGAGACATCTCTTGATAATCATATCGATCCACCTTGCTTTGAAGCTCTTCGCGATGCAAACGCTGCAAGGTTCTCACCGTGTTAAGGAGATGCGATCTTGTGAAGGGATAACCAGAGGACAAGCGACCGAAAGTAGATGTGGAGGTGGTGACATCGTAAAGAGTGAAGATGATCATGAACGACACAAAGAGAAGAATATACCTGACTTTGGCTGTGGGAGGGGCACAAAGGCGATGAGTACGTCTCAGAGGCATAAGTCAGAAGCATGGAACCAGGAGGAAGTACCTTGTCTTGGTATGCCCTGCATGATCTTAAGACTATGGGCAATCGTCGGAGCCAGAACGACGCGAAGCAGTAGAGTCGATGCTTGTGGATGTCAAGATGTTCTTCAATGTAGAGCCGTGGATCGGTCTCTCGAGTTCATCTTCGAGTGAATCTCGGTAATACCCTACCTGTAATGAAGTACCGGGTTTCGGAGGCTTGAAGTACCGGATATCGGAGGATCCTGTAATGAAGTACATAGCCTCCGAAATCCGGTACTTCATTACAGTTAGGATGATATATATAGAATTGGTGAGATCGTTGTCTACTCTTAACTAAAAAAAATGTGGTGAGGTAGACTGAAACCCTCTTAGGGCTTAGAATGGATAGGATGGCTGGATGAATGACACACGTCCCTTTCCAACGCGGGATCTCAGGGTGTTCATCGCCTTCTAGGCGTTTTCAAGATGAGCAGCCATGAATGCGCCGGGGAAGAGGAACCTGAACAACACCCATTATAGCAGCGAAGAAGACGTCAGAGGTGACAGACGGTGAGGCAGCGTTTGACGAAGATGGAGAATCCTTTGGGGGCATCAACAGCGAGGAGCTGAACACCACCGCCCGTATATACCACCTGGGGACAAACTGCAGTGCGATCCGAGGTTCATGTCCGGCGGACCGGCGGATCGGTTTGCCATGAAGGGACCAGTCGACGGCATTGTAGAGGTAGCGCTTGTCTCGAAGCCAGCTCGAGGCGTTTTCTCGTAGAAAACGTCGACCTTTGTATTCGCAAATATGCCGTGATGCTGATTCAGAGTTCGTGAGGTTCATATTGGGAAGCATTTCCCTGCGCCTTGATGGCCTATCCTCCAAAATCAGGACACCTTCATGAGGCCCGTGACCACCAGAGATGCCCGTTGCCTACTCAGGGGTCAAGGGTACACACTCTGCAAGGACTCCATGTCATTTTTTTTTGCCGGAAAACCCCGGGGATGACTGGCAACGCAGCGTACTGCGGCACCACCGTCTCCGGCGCCGGAACGACGCCGTCTCTCGTTGACATTTACGTCCTCGCCGGGGAATTCGCCAAACACGCAAGGGACCCGAAAGCCGGGTTCGCGGCGAACGAAGCGTGGATGACGCGGGTTGCTGCAGTGCTGCAGGATTTGCCGCCTGGTATTCCGCAGACCAAGTTACCTGCCACGGCTGTCGCAATTCGGGTCTTATACTCGGCGCTTGGAGAAGAGCTTTGGCTCAGAGAGTGGCGGGCGGTGCGGTGGCTGGCCGAGATGTCGCTTAGGGAGACTGGGGCGGAGATGCTCTTGCCTGATGATCGGGAGTCCGAGATCCACAAGGCGGAAGGCGACGAGCCGCGACCATCAGCGTAGCGTAGCAATCATGCTCGACAAATACGAATCAGATCGAGGTATGGGATCGTCGTATATGAGAGTCGTTGTTGTATGTGGTTCATCTTTTATCGCATTGGCGCTTACCGAGCAATTATCGCGTTGTACTCGAAGAAACAAGAGAAACATTTTCCAACCCCATGGCTTGACAGGCTCTGGCAATTGTGAGGGATACGAACCGCGCCGTCCCTCTTTTAATTGAATTGACGCGAGGTAACATCATCGCCACTAACCAGGTTCCCGGCGCACATACGCAGCGGGCGCAAACTCCGGCGACATCTGTAACCATATGATCACTATCTGATCTTTACGCAAGAGTTTTCGCTCACTGCCCCGCATCACGGATACAGCACACCGTACCGCTCCCTCGAGAAGCAGGTTGGAATGCCTAGGTCAGCAGACGTGCAGGAGGGCGATCACAAACCTCGCGAAGGAGTGACTGCAAGCCCCCATGCTCCGCCGCCGGAATATGATTCCTGTCAAACGGGCAGCTCATCTGCCAAGAACCAGACCGTCGTGCCTTCGGAGCTGGTTCGAGGACTTGAATGCGCTGGTGGCGGACATAGCGACTCCTCATCAAGTTGTCGATGCTGTTACGCTGTCTGTATTTGTGTTATCACATACGCACACCCACGCGTATGACGATGTAGGCCAAAGCGCGAAACACTCGGGCCGCGACTGAGTGACGGGGTAACAAAGAGGTTATGACAGAATTATCAACTGGGGCGTGCGACTCATATCTATCAAGACAAATGATTATAGGCTTTCGATTAATTTCTACACTAAGCTAGCTTGCTACCTCGCTAGCCCTTCTTTTACTGTGTTCCAATACGGGGACCATTATAGGAAAACGTTCACGGGGAAGTCACCAGACGCACACTCGACCCATACCTTCTTTGGATGCGACGGGCACGCCGTCCCGGGAAGCGATCAGGCCATGTTTCTGGGCGTTACTTCAGGATACGGGGCGGCGGTTGGAGGCGATTGCATAGCCCAAGGCGCCGGGATATTGTTAGCGTCGACGCGCCTGGGGCGTTTAGGTTCGTAAGTAGGAATGGGCTCTTTGAGGACCTGCATGCATCATGAAGTGGGGTCCGTGTTACTCAAAGCGCCGCTGCCTGCGAAGCGAGGGGGACTTACGTGCTTGTCGCCTTGTGAGCTGCCGCAGATGTAGACCAACGTGAACAAGACAAAGAGCCAGAAGGCCCATCCGATCCAGAGGAATGCGGCGGTGGCATCGATTTTGGAGCAGAATGATGCTATTTGCCGGAATGGGTGTAATGTTTGTTAGCACTTGAGCGGGGGAGCGAGGGATATAACAACAGAGGAAAGCGACTCACAAGAAAGTCCAAAGTTGACGTTACATGCGTTGGTCCTGATCGTGACCAACGCGGCAGCACCTACATCCAAGCCATCGATCATCCTCCATCAGTCTCTGCGGCGGACGACCACAGGGTCATCCAGCGTGGGGATACTTACAGAGCCACATTACAAACATGATCATCGACCAGACCAGGTCCACGATGACGACGCCCAACAGGGATTCGGGAGAGAGCAGGCGGACGATGATGAGGATGACTTCGATGCAGATGGTCGTTGCAGCTGCCCAGGCGGCGAAGGGGAACGTCGAGGTGGAGGTGATCCTGGTCCCATGGTCGCGGATCTTTGGTCATCCGGTGGCAGGAACAGGGGAGGGGGTTGGCCAAGGGAATCCTGATAACTGTGAACGAACCGCTCGGGGGACTCACGATCGATTCAAGGTCCGCCGAGAGACCCAAGACGATGGAGGCGCAGACGAGCAGTCCGACTCCTAGCGCAAGTCGAGTGAGATGGGTGGTTTTCATGTTCGTGAGTTGGTTCGTTTGTTCAGTAGTGTCCAGTAGGAGTGCGGCATGGCAGGAGGAAGATGGAAGGGATTGGAAGAGGGAGCAGGCCGCCTTTTAAGCAGAGAGGGAAGGAAGCGGAGGGCAGCTGGAGCTGCTTTTGCCAGTCACCAGCTGATGGATGAAAAAGCTCCATGGAGAGTGCATAAGCAGCTGCTGAGAAACAGCTTGGTAAGGCCAATGACGAGGGTAATAGATACGGCAGGACAGCAGCTGGATGGGTGGGAGATGGTGTGCGATCAAGTCACCGTGCAGAGGACCTTTTGTGGTGTTCCAGACTTTCGGGAAAAAGGCGAGGCGGGATGAAGGCTGCTGAAGGAAGCCCGGGGATCGCTGAGGAATGGGTGAGTCTGGGCAATCCATGGAACATGCAGTCAGCTGGACAGTTGCTTCCGCGCGCTCCTAGCTATTCAATGCAATCCACCTGTCAGCCGACTCCCGCCCGTACATAAAGAGCCAGCCGCCGCCCCCGCACCATGGCACACCCACCACCCGCACCCCGAAGCCACATCGCACACAAGCCAACACCATGATCCGCCGCCGCCCAGTCCTCGCCACAGCCGTCGTCGTCGGCGCCTCCCGCCACGCAGCGAACCGCGCAGTCGAACAACAACAGGCGCAGCAAGAGGCCGCGCTGAACACCCAAGCCAGGCTCCAATGGGAGGCTGAGCAAAGTACGGCGCGGGACAGACAGATTGCGGAGGATGCCGCCAAGGCCGCCGTCGCGCACCAGCAGTCGCAAGAACCACAGTATACGCAGCCGCAAGGGTCCCCCCCGCAACAAGGCTACCCCCTGCAGCAAGGCTACCCCCCACAACAAGGGTATCCTCCACAACAAGGGTACCCCCCGCAAGGCTATTACCAGCCGCAGTACCCGCAGCAATGGTACCCTCAACAACAAGGGTATCCGCAGCAACAACAGCAAGGCGGATACCTCCCCCTCTCGGACGGAGGCTCCCCGCCGCCCCTCGCCGCGGGAGGGAAACCCCGCTTCTGTCAAGGATGCGGACACCGTCTCCCGGAGGGTGCGCGATTCTGCCAGGAGTGCGGGACTCAGGCGCCGCAGGGTTAGCTTCGCGGCTGAGTCACGCTCCAGGATGGAAGAAGATGGTGAGTTAGTGCAGAGCCACGTTCCGTTGTGAGGTGGTGGCTGACAGAGGTTCTAGGTGCGCTCAGACAGGCATTTCACGTCGTTATGAGCCCGAGTCGGGTCGAGGCTTTTCAATCGTTGGCTAGGGAAGGAGATCTACCGCTGACGTATCCGTCGGAGTGTGTGTGTGGGTAAGTCAGGGTACTAAGGACGATAGCTCATCTTGTCGTTGTCAAATACAAATAAAAAAGAGCATGTTCAACTTATAATTCTTGATCTTATGTGATGTGACGTGACGCAGCATGACGTGACGTGACGTGAGCTGACCTGACATTCCGGCCTACAGGCCATGACAACTGGTGGCTGGCTGAATCAACAGGGTCGCGAGCTTTGCTTCATACAAGGGACACCACAACCTGGGATTGTATCTCTGGGTATCAATCCTCCCACTCCCGGACGATTGTGATACAACGACCGTCTCCAAAACGTCAAGTCACATCTGTGGAAAGTTTCGGCAGCTCAAACACAGGTGTCTTGCGTTAAGACACGGCGTACGACACTATTATGACCATATGCTCCCGGTACATTACAACCAACGTCCTCTATGTGGATTATGCTAATCAATGATCTTACTGCTGCGGACCTGCCGGAGGCGCTGTGTTGTTCGTAGAGTGTGGCGTCTGTAGCGTCGCTGAAGATTGGCGCGGGCTGCCTTGCCTCGATGCCATAGGGGTGAAACTGGGAGAACTGTAGGTTATCAAGGAGAGTCAGTCGCATAGCTGCGGTCATTGCAAGACCAAGCACTTACATAAAGCCCGAACCAAATCGCGTGTGAATGAGGCCACCTGACAGTTCCAGGTTGCCGAATCCGTCAAACCCCTGGATTACGGTGTGGTCAGTAATGTCGCACGCCGACATTCAAGTTAAGGGCTTACTGGTAAAAGGAGAGACGAGTCCCAATGTAAATCCTGAATACCAAACATGTTGTTAAGATCGAATTGTTGCTGCTGCTGGGATTGCTGTTGCATTGGCTGTGGCGGCAACTCTGCATTCCCTTCGCTGTACCCGTGATTCATCTGGTTCCAAAGACCATTCAGCAGGTTATGATGACCCGTTGTAGGCCTAGAGGTTATGGGAGTTGCCGACATGCTGTTGAATTCGGTAGGGACGCCATCTGCGGGAGCGTCCAGGGCCGCTGTGGTAGAGTTGCCCCGATTCCACGAAGCACCTCCCTTGTTAGCATCGGGATGAGCATAGGTAGCACCGGTGTTAAAGCCTCCCGCCGGAGTGGATGGCATGGATGCTTCATGTTGAGCAGCCAGCGTAGGCCCGGCAAGAGAAGAAAGAGTATGTTGTGGATTCCTGTTAATACAAGGAGGCGTCAGGTAATGCAAGTTGCGCTCTTATCCACGCCATTGCTTACGACGTCGGCACAGACGGCTTCGCAGGATCTGCCACGAACGACGTCAGCCGCCTGTACATGGCATTATCGTCCCCATCCACCATCATGTCGATTGAAACGGTTTGCGCGCCAGTATTGCCATTCGCGACGATATTTGGATTAACTGGGTCAGCTAGCAATTGTTGAGGATTGACCACACCGTTTGCCGTCGGATGCATCGAGAACATTATGTTCTGGCTTCGCGCTGTGTCGGGTTTTGGCTCGGACTTCATGTCTTCACGTTTGCTGTTCACGATCGAGCGCAGAAGTACAGCGTAAAGGCCCGGGGAGTGCTGCGGATCTCGTGAGGCTTCATTCATCACGTCGATAACATCGTTTACTCGATCCAGAATCTTCTGCGGATCAGAGATATATTTTCGGAATTCTGGCTTCAAGAGCTGAAGAGGAATCGAGTTGAGGCGAAGAGTTATGTACTTAGACAAGCACGGAACACACCTTGAGTAGAGATAGCATTGCATATGACAGGAACACATTCTGACTATCGGTAAAATAAGAAATTTCCTGAGTAGCTGCAAGCGTGTTGATCGTGATCTCACTGATAGCCTATTTCACAGCGTGTCGGTGTAAGCATCTTTTATTGCTCGAAGCGGGAGCAAGAACATACCCAAGCGGACTCATATACCCTGTGGAAAAATGTAGGAACATCGATCGGATTGCGTTGTAGGGCGTTTTCCAAACCGAAACTAGCAAGCAATAGCGAGTTGTACCGATAGTAAAACTCGACAGTGCCTCTGGATGCGCCTGCCACTGGAGTCGTCATCTCGTCGTATCTAGCGCGCTCAAGCGTCGATCAGCTTTCTTTCCAGTTACTCGACGAGTAAAGAACTTACGGCGCAGTACACCATCGCTCCCATCCATCCAGCTCTTCTTGGAATATGCGCAGCACCGAGTTATAATCCAGACTAGGTGCAAGCCCGTTCCGAGCTTGTGAAGGAGGGTTGATGATTTGTAATGCACGATAGATAATCCGTTGAAGTTGAAGATAGCCAGCAAGTTGAATGTCTTCCGGTTGACTGTACGGGCCGCTATACCACATGGGCGATTGAGCGGATTGAATCACGACGTCGGTGACGGCAGTACAGGGTTTTCCCATCTAAAATAGAAAGGGTTAGCATCGGATCACAAGCGGGCAGGTCACGACCTACCTGAGCACTACGCGAAGTATCAAGAGCCACAGCTAGAATCCATGTCCTTTCCCTGTTTTGGATCTGCCCGCGGAGGTCAGCTCGGCAAGAGGTTCCTCCCAACGCGCTACTCACCTCATATGCTCTCGTCCGATCTTCATCCGTGTGTACCTTGGTATGCTCATTTTTCCTGTAGAGATTCAAGTCGAGACCCATCCTGACAGCCATACCGAGTAGCATGTACGACTGATCCTGTTCCCACCTGCACTCCACCATCAGCCGCGAAAATTGCTCGAAACGACAAATTACTCACCGTTCTGTGGGGCTCAACGTGTAACAAGCTTGCAATAAGAACCCTTGGATAGCTTCAACCGATTTGAATCCCCTTGCGGACATCTCCCAAACCAGCCTTCTGGCCACTGCCGCCAAACGGGGGTACAAGTCGCGTTTCTTGTCATAGTACCGACTGGCAATCGCACATACGCTGTAATGGAGTGTTCGAGTTGACCGAAAGCTTCGGAAAGAAGGCATGCAGGGCTTACGTGGTAAGAAGGAACGGCGAGCGCGAACATACGGAACTCGGCGTATGTAACACTTTTGACAAGACAGGCACTTGCGGGTGGATCCGCGAGTAGAAGATGTCAAACAAGTCGTGCACCTCGTCCGGCGTGATAAATGTCAAAATCTCGGGTTTTAGCTGCGTAATGCGCAAAGGTTTTCGAGAAATTAAATATCAGCCTTCTGCACTCGTTGTTTGTATCGACGAATTACTCACCTCACGTTCGAGCATGACAGTTCGAAGGGGAACGATGGTCAACCCGCCTGGCCGGAAATACCCTTCATGCGAAACCCCGAACCTCGGCGCATCCCCGACCGCAGCCTCCGTCAACTTCACGTCTTCATCCCGCTCCTCAGCTGCTGTATCATCGTCCATCACACTTCCCCCACCTAAGGCATCCCCTGACGCCGCACCCATATTCCCTGAAGCTGCTCGATCCCCTAGCGCGCTTCCACTGGAATCTGCACCGCCTACCGTACCGCTGACGCTCGTCCCACGACTGGCATCCGTCATTCCTATAGCGGACACCGCGGCCGATTTCGCTCCCGTGGCAGTCGTGAACGATTTCTTGCGGTGCGAGTTTTGTAGACTGGCTTCGGCGAGCAATCCGAGCGGGTTGATTGCGTTGTCTGGTAAACTCTGCAGCCTCGGACTCAACGTTAACGGTGTCTTGGTGTTTCCCTGATCTGTCATCGCAGGGAGCGGTGCACAGCCAGGACCGGACGAGAGGATGGATCCGGCAGTGGATGCTTGGCCAGGAGAATAGGCTGTTGAGCCAGACGCGTCCCCTGAGCCGACGTTGAGGATATTGTTACTCTTCCTGAGCAGCTTTGCGAATTCCAACGCCGTCATCGGTGGTTGGGATAATGACGACGGCACCGGAGGCAAAGCAGAAGCCGAACTGGGGTATTGCGGGTGACGAGAGCCCTCGTGGAGGGAAGGCACGCCACCGCTAGGCGCCTCCAAATTCATTACTCCTACGTTCGGAGAGTACGACGGCACACCATCACCTCCCTCAGCAGGCAAGTTCCCCGCCAATCGGGCCGACAAGTCGGGATTATGTATTGATCGGAGGACCTGTACGAGATTTATCAGCTTCGAATTGTGCTCAGACGCATCCCACAATCATGAACAAGGACTCACGGAATGCAACGTCTCTTCCATCTTTTTCAAACTCTTGGCCATCGCCTCGCTTTTCTTCCCTCTATTTGATTTCTTCCCACGTAAACTTTCCTCGAACACGCAGTTTAGGTTTCCTGCTCGACAGCGCTGCAAGCGGACAGGAAACAGATAGGGGAAAGGTCAGGGAATACAGCGATGATGAGAGAAGGTTAAGGAGCGTACCTTGCATGGAATTCCATTCTCGATGTCCGCCTCAACACACTTCATCTTCAGCCTCCTACACACTGTGCACGCTCTGTAAGAGGAGTGCAGAGTCTGGTCAGCGCGAGCTCGAGCTGCTATCCGTGATGCGCGGTATTGTCCCATCACAAGCAGCGGAAACTCACCTCGATCCACGCGTCATTTTCGGCCTTTTGCGCTCCGCTTCGTCGTCCCCTCCTGCTACACTCCCCTCTGCAGCACCGGTCGCGTCTCCTTGTCCTGTGAACCGAGCATATTCCTGTGCTCCACCGCCGGGTCCGCCGCCATGATGGATGCGTGAAGGACCGGAGAGGAACGCGGATGACGAGTCTTCACCTTCGGCGTCTGAGCCGTCCGTATCTGATGCATTGTCGTCGTCCCCGGGTGATCCAGGGCCGTTGTTTGGATCGGAGAGTTGCGGGGTCTGGGAGTGCGTCGTACGACGGGGTATTCCAGCAGAGGAGGGATGGGTAAAGTACATCCCTCCGCTGCCGCCATTGTTCTGGTGGTTGTTCGTTGAAGCAGATCCCGACCCGTTCGGATACCCCATAGCGTACCCTCCTGAGCCTCCTCCTCCACCACCTGCACTGATCGCACCCCGAATACCAGCGATGATGTCTTCTGCCTCGAGCGATGATGGATGCCGTGCCGATGAAAAGGTGTGATCCGTCGCGCCAGACATCGGTGCATCGCCCATCCGCATCCTCTTCCCGGCTGTTTGAGCGTCATCTACGGACCCATACATCCCGACCGGACGCTTTTGCCCCTGTGCGCTGCCTCCGACGCCATACTGGGCCTCCTGCTGCGGACTGCCCGGACGGGAATTACTGGTGGGAATGACAAACGCGGAAGAGTACATGTTGGGGCTGCCAGACGCGTAGACGTTGGCGAGCGGATGGTGCGGAGGGAGATGGGAGAAGGATGGCGGTTGGAGCGGGTTGTGGTCGTTCATCGTGTGGGCGGGGAGACGGCGGCACGGAGGAGCGGTGGCGGCGGAAAGTGAGTGTTCATACAACGGAATCGCTCAATCCGGCTATTGTGGGCCGCCCGCCGTCCGGGGATCGGGCGCACCCTCGGAGCTGGCCCCGTGTTTTTTATCGCGACAAGTTATTGCTAGGGATGGGCTAAAAGTGTAAAAATCATTTATCTTTTGCGGGAATGAAAATATAGGCTGTAGTTTGCACTAATTTTCCAATTTACGAGTGTAAGAAAGGTTAGAGGTTGTGGTTTATTTTCGGAATAAGCCTTAGCCAATGTTTAGACACACAAATCGATGAGAATCGACAGAAAGCTATTATATCAGAAGCTCACTACTATCTAAATGCTCAGAGGCTAGTGCGTGACGCTAAATGTTTTTTTCAGCGTTGCAGACCCCGTCTATTGACGGTCAAAGGCATACACCGCTTCGTCATCTTCAATTTCGTGGATCCCTGAAGGAAAACGCCAAGAACCAAGAGACCAGGAAGATTCTTGAGAGTTCAAACATTAGCTGGTGCGACGGACGATGACAACCCCTATCACGTCACACAGACGAAGACGTTTTCCATCCTGATAGTACAGTTGATAGTGCCACTGCGAACAGTGGTAAAACTATCCTCGGGCTCTAAGAGTCCGAAACAATCGAGACCAACGACCTTGAGCACAGAGCAGCTCCGTGACCTGCCAGAGCGCCCTACATAACCCCACGTAGCTGCCATTATTCGCTAGGTAGAAAACCGCTTGTAAAAATGGTTCAAATCTTACGTCTTTACACCCCTGATAAGGAAATATCGTAATTAACGTGAATATGTAAACCCCATCCCTAGTCGCGACTCGAGTCAAGTTGGTGTTTATTTTGGGAGGAGTGCGTGATAAATTGGTGTTCATTTCATACAGACGGCTACAGGGAGTTTTATCCTGCTTTTCATGTGTGCATCTCGCTCTTTCTCTTCATCCTGCTCTTCATGATCCTTCCGCTTTTTGTCATTTGATTACCCCCGTGGTTAGCGCTTCACACCTGTCACCAGCAACCTAGTGTTTCCTGCATCACAAGGGTTTTAGATTAGCATGGTCGCCCCTGCCCAGTCTCCCGAGGAGCAAGACTTACCCAATTCCCTTTCCCTTGGAGAGCGCCTGGGGCTGTTCACGCAACTCACACATCAGCGCGCCGTCCTCATCCATCAATCGTGCAACTACAACTCACCAAGTTCCTCACATCCCATCCATCCCGCACATAATCGGTGTACACGGTCTCAAACACCGTCACACACGCATCGTTCAATTCGTGCTCGAGAATGTTCATCCCGGGCGTCTTGCTGCCGTTCACATACGATCGTACCTCGTCCACGGACTTCTCGATCGTTTGGTCAAAGAGACTAGGGATCGCCCAGTCCCGCGAGTCCCGGTTCCAGGTGAGCGTGATCAGGTTGAAGATGTTTTCGGCGATGAAACGGACCCGGTTGTCGAGCTGAGAAGTGAGGACGGGAGACAAGTCAGCATGAGCGAAGCCAGGGTGAGGCGTTGCAGGCACCAAGTCTGAATGGGGCTCTTTCCCAGGCGGCGACTCTTTCGCACGTAGAAACCTTGACGACACACTCGGCGCCACGCGACACTTACATCTCCAAACGGCGGCCTCCAGAATGCCGGCACCAATCCACTGTTGTCGTAGATGACCTGCATGCACCACCCGATCTCGCCAACAATCTGTTCGTCTGTAAGGGCCGAGTTGTGCTGGTGGGACCAGGTATGGACGCTCAGGTGTCCGCCCGAGGCGATAATCTCCTGGAACTGCGTCGGGCTGGAGTGGAGGTACGGGTAAGAGATGATGAGGGGTCGGTACATGAAGAGGGGGACTTACAATTCCACGATGTGGCTTCCAATCACTATGTACGCAGCAAGGTCAGAACCGCTCGTTTTCGATGGCCGCCAGAGCGCGACTTACTGTTGTGTGATGCGGAGATCGAGTGCTTTTTGATAAACTTTGTCAAGTTGGTGGTCGCCGCCGTCGGTCCGTCGTCGAATGAGAGCTATCAACCATGCGAGCGGGACGAACATGAGCGCCTAGTCTCCCGCATGAGTGGACTGCCCACGACCAAGACGTACCGCCAAGACCCCATCGGGCGCATTATAGAAATCGGTGTCCTTGTTACATCCGTTGGGGAAACTGCACACGGGCTCCACCGAGGGGTTGACGCCGGCCGGGTACACAAAGTTGCCCGAGCTGTCCGCGGTCGTGAGCGGGACGTTGGAGGGGTAGGAGGATCCTGCCTTGGCCGCGGAAAGACGGGAGAGCCAGGAGGCCGGGATGGTGGATGTCGCGGGGATTTGTTCGACGGGGGGGTAGAGCGCCTTCCATTCTGTCAAGACGAGGGGGAGGGGGGTGAATACGAGCTCGGTGTATCGGCTTGAAACGGACAACGTACCGGCAGAACCAAACGCGGGGCCTTTGGCCAACGGTTTTCCAGGCTTGTCGCCGGCGCGGATGAAGAGCTTGGCAACGTCCCCGTGTGGGTCTTGGTACCACTCGACGTGATTGTCTCGAGCTTCAAGGGGCACGGTGGCGGCGCTGCTAGCTGCCATGAGGGAAAGAATGCTGCCGATAAGAGTGCTAGTGAGCTTCATTGTCGGAGGCGTCAAGAATGGTGTGCGTGGCGAACCAGTCGGACTCACTGTCGAGAATCCAATGCCTAGCACTGGTATATATACCCTTGATTATTGCCAACCATCTGTCGACGATTTCTCGAGTTGACTCCGATATCCTGGTTGCTATGTTGGTCTGGCGGCCATTGGGGTGCCTAGGTGGAGGAGATCAGGCGGGTTCAGTACTCGGTCGCCTCAGTGGTGGGGACGAGAGGAGTCACCGATTGCCGTGGTGGATCTCCCCTCGGCCGATCCTGTGGTGGGGCGCCATGGTACCGAAATACATCGCATCCTACGATCGCCCTTCCCGACAGCTCCGACGACACTTTCGGAAGCCCAATGCCGGAGCTCTTCCTACGGAGTTCGGGCGTGCCTGACCGGTGTTGTCCCCTTCTAGTGCGCCCCAGCGAATTGCTTCCGCGATGGCTCTCAACGCCGTCTCCTGCTGAGCAACGTCCACCCACAGGCAACGAGAGCCATACTAATAGAGGACACTCTAGACAGGTCGCGGCATAGGCATGTCCCCTTCTCAACGGCCCGGCTCAGTACACGTTCCCCTGTACGGGTCCTTCCAGCCCCCGCCGCGCGTGCGTCACTCTGAACTGACGGACTATTGTTGAGTCAGGCGAAGAAGTTGTACAAGTATTCAACTATCAACTATGGACGAAGGAAGTGGGTTCCAACTAGCCCCTGTCCGCCCCCAGCTTCGCCACGGTCCTCGTTGTATATTCAAATTCATCTGATATTGAGTCGCTTGAGGTGAAGATGCCTCCGCGGTCGCGTCATGCGCGCCTATTTTTAGCCCGAGCTGTGCACAGAATGGGTCCGAGGATGAATACTGTCTCGAACGACTCCTAAGTAGCGGGGGAAAGGACTATTAGATGCTGGATAGGGGTTATCTGCCAGCCCAGCCAGCGCACCATGTCCAACAATCCCTACACGGCACTCGAGCCATCCTCATATCCCCGGTCCCACCCACGCCCTACCGCTCCGCTGTCCACCTACGAGGACCCCTACACCCAGTCAATACCCCTCAACGACGTCTCAAGCACCATGCTGAGCGAACAGCCGGTCCTCCACAAGCAGTCGTCGATGGACGAGGAAGAGGAGGAGATGCTCAAGAAGGGGATGGTCGATTGGAACACGCTCAAGCGCAAGGAGTTTTGGCTGGACAAGAAGATGATCAGTACGTCTGTCCTTTAACCTCGCGAATGGCCGCATTTGTGTGTTGACCGCCAGCCATTGTAGAGTGGTACATCATCGGCATCTTCCTGATGTACGTTCTGCACCCTGTTTCCTCCGCTGCCCTGCCTCGATATTCATACATCTGCACAGCGTCATCGTCGCCCTCATGACCTTTTTCCACGCGGACATTATCAAGTGGCTCACGCCCGCCGCCAACAAGTTCCGCGGACTCAAGGGCGGCTGGGCAATCCCTATCGCCATCATCTTCGCGCTCGTACGTTTCCGCTTTTCATACATGGGTACCCCCCCCCTTTTCTCCTGCACAGCTGATACACCTATCCACGCCCACGTTAACAGTCTTTCCCTCCGTTGTTCGGAAATGAGGTGAGCAGCAGCAGACGGTACGGGGAGCAAGCCGGAATGCTGACGTTGAGGCTGTCGTGGCCCCGCAGATCGTGTTGATCCTGGTGGGCGTTGTGTGGGGTCTGGGGGAGGGATTCGGAATCGCAGCAGCGGGCACGATACTGGTATGCCCCTGTTCTCCTTTGGCGCGGCATTTTCAGTCATGGCGCTTACCCGACATGACGCTGCCTTTCTCTTAGGGGGAAGTTGCCAATTTCATGTAAGCGTTCCGCGGGGTACTTGCGTCCCGGGTCGCACCGCTCACTTGCGTTCGGCCTGTCGTAGTGTGTTCAAGTACTGGTGTCGCGGTCGGGCAGAGAAAGAAGCGAAGAGGAGTCTGAACTATGCTTGGTACGTAGCGCGACCAAGGCCCTCCAGCAAATGGGTAAAATCACTGACGACGGTCCTGCATTGTTTCACTAGCCTTGCCAGAGTATTACGCGACGGAGGCATGTTTCTGTGCTGGCTATCGCGACTGAGTGCGATTCCTACGTGAGAACAGGTTGAATGCAGGCATCGATAGGCAGCTTACTCATACCTCGATCTTACAGACATTTCACAACGGTTCGTTTCGACCTGCGCTGATTGAGCCAGTGCCCTGACTGATCATCGTTGCAGATCGTTTACTCGGTGTGCGGCTTCCCTTTCTGGAAATTCTGCGTGGCGTTGGTGTTGAGCCTGCCCAAGCAGGTAAGCGCCCGCCAGTCGTATGGTTCTTGTCAGATAGCTCATCACTACATCTCATTACAGCTGGTCAACGTATATGGTAATTATCCAATATCTCCCCTGTGACTCTCAAAGCTAATCTGGGCCCCCTTGTCAGTCGGTGTCGTTCTGGCCGGCGAAACGTCCACGACCAAGTCAAGCCACGTAGTCTCCGACATCGTATGGGCCGTCACCGCGATCGTCAGTATCGGCGCGGGCTGGTATATCTGGTACAAGATGAGCAAGGTCAGGATCGAAGTATGGCGTGAAATGAGGTACGTTCCTCCCGGGGTTCGTCATGTTCTGTACCACTTGCTAATCCAGCGTGGTTGATTTCTTCGCAGAGCGGAGATGGCGTTCAAAGGCGTCCCAGTGTTTGATTTGCCTCCAGAGGTCGACTCACAGGGTGTTCCATCGACTGAACAGGAGAGGGGATACGACTGTCCTCGCGCGGGACAGTACAACAGGCACGAAGTAGCGCATCCACTGCCCACTTCATGATTGATGGCAGGTATCATACGCCACGTTTTCTGGAGATATCCTTCCGGTATTTGTATTCTATATGTACATAAAACAGTATACCTCACAAGCGATTTGTGATACGACCCACCCATCTTCGGAGCCGGCCAGCGAATCTAGCACTTGACCCGCATCGGCTGCCTATAACAGGATGGACGTTATTGCCTTTAGACTTCTACACGGGGAGAGAAACAGGCCCGAGGAGGGGGGGTACTTAAGTTACCACCAACAGCTGCGCGGAATCACTGTGCCGGGTGAGTTGGAAAACCGGCTGAACCTTTTTTCCTTTCCCTTTACCTGTGGTTTGCTGGGATTCTGGCCTACATTTCAGTTGCAGTCGGTATATGACGAGGGTAAGTATCTGTACAAGGTCATTCTCTCCTGCGGGAGGAGGAAGGAGAAATCAACGTCGGTGCGTCACGTCCATCGTTGAGGTGAATGCGTCTTCTGGGCGCATGAGGATGTGCGTAATGCGTTGTTACCAGGGACGGCGCACGACCCCGCTCCACGTCCTTCGAGCGGTCTGTTTCACCGGTGGTAGAATATTACATCATCTCGAGTGCAGGTCCCGGGAACGTGCTGACCGGGCGAACAGATTCAATCGGTCATACGCGAAACTCGCGTATGTACACCAAACTACGAATGTTATCTATCATTGCAGCTAGTACGAAATCACGTGTGTTGGGAGTCGGGGCGTCCCAGCGACCTGCCCTTCACAGAGTACAGTGATGATAAACCGATTTGGCGAAGCAAGAGTGACGAATGGATGTCGCGACTGTTTCCGTCAAGCAGGGGCATCGTCAGTCGGACTTCTGAGGATTAGGATGATCATTCAATATTGCATTACTTTTTCCATCACGCTACACTACATTATATCATATTAGCTTATATTACCCAGCAGCTAGCTTTGCTTGCTTCGGTTTGGCACAGTAGAGAAACAATTATAAGACAAACCGTTCGTCTTTCGTTCGTTTGTTCGTTTGAAGGGTCACCGGAGATATCACTAAACCTATACTTTTCTTCGAATTGACCTGGAGCACGCGCAAAGGCGCCCTTTGCTTGTCCAGGGTTAAACCATGTTCCTCGCCGTTGTCGGCGTCGTCTGAGCCGGCTGCGGCTGCGGCGCCCCGACACCGGTAGCGTGGGTAGAGTTCGAGGTGATGGGTGCGAACGCATTGGGATTACTGTTCATGTTGTTATTGTTATACCCCGTGTTCATGTTGTTATTGTTATACCCCGTGTTCATGTTGTTGTTGTAGTTGGGGTAGTTGACGGGGCGTTTAGGCTCGTATGTCGGAATAGGCTCTTTAAGCACCTTTATGTATCCCCGTGCGTGTCCGGGTGGGTGAGTGACAGGACGCTCGGTGTGAAAGGAGAGGGGCTACTCACGTTCCTGTCGCCCTGCGAAGTGCCAATGATGTACACCAACGTGAACAAGACAAAGAGCCAAAAGGCCCATCCGATCCAGAGGAATGCGGCGGTGGCGTCGACCTTGGAGCAGAATGATGCTATCCGCCCAGGTGGGGAGTTTGTTGAGATTCGGGCCGAGGGAAAGGGAGGACAGCGACTCACATGATAGCCCAAAGTTGACGTCACATGCGTTGGTCCTAATCGTGACCAACGCAGCAGCACCTACATCAACGCGCCGTTCGGCATCAGCCCTGTGCGGTCCCCCATGGTCCCTCTAGCGCAACGCGGTGCTTACAAAGCCACATAGTAAACATGAGCAACGACCATATCAAGTCCACGATGACGATCCCTAAGAAGGAATCGGGCGAAGCGAGCCGACAGATGATCAAGATGATCTCGAAGAAGATGGTGAACCCGCCGACCCAGGCGGCGTAGGGGAATGTCGAGGTAGAGGAGATGCGGGTGGATTTGTCTCGGATCTGCGGGAACAGGGAGGAAGGGAGGGGGAGTGTCAGTGATTCGTGTTCCGGGACATCGAGCGATCTTCCTGCGTGCCACTCACGATCTTCTCAATATCCGCGGACAAGCCTAGCACGATTGCGGCGCAGACCAGCAGGCCGATGCCCAACAGCAGTCTGGTGAGGTGGGTGGTTCTCATTTCGGTGGCAGGGGGAAGGTTGGTTGCTAGTGGTGGTTCGGTGGTTTGTGGTCAGTGTAAGATGATGGTATGAACTCAGCGTCAGGGTCAGAGGAAGGGGACCGAGGGGGAGACGGCGCCTTGCCTTTTAAGGAAATGACGACGGGGGAGGTCACGAGAGGAGACGCGCAGGCCGTCACGGGCTGCTTGATGGAAAAAAGTCTGTGCGCAACTCCACGGCCCAGGACGTTGCTGGAACATGATGAATCAGCGTCTGGCGCTTCGAGACTTTCGGGACAAAGGCGAGACTGGAGAGGTGGAGGGCGGGATGCCAGGCACATCCCGGGGCCTCGCCTTTGGCCGATCGCGGGAGTAAATGCGGAGAACATGAAACGCACTCAGCTGACAGTTGCTTCCGCGCCACTCGTGCATATAGCCAGTGCCGTGTGACAGCCATTCCCGCCTCGCCCCCGGCTGCTCCATTTCCCGACTCCGTCACCATGTACCCCCGCCGCCGCCGCCCCCTCCTCGCCACAGCAGTCGTCGTCGGCGCAACCCACAGCGCCGCCCACTCCGCCGTCTCCAAGCAATCCGCGCAGCAGGAGGCCGCGCTGAACACACAGGCGCGCCTCCAGTGGGAGGCTCAACAGAGTGCAGAGAGGGATAGGCGGATCGCCGAGGATGCCGCAAAGGCTGCTGTGGCGCAACAGCAGCAGCAAGAACCGCAGTACACGCAGCAGCAATACCCACAACAGCAGTACCCCCAACAGCAAGGGTATACCATGCAGGGTCCTCCTCCGCAGGGGTACTACCAGCAGCAAGGTTACCCACAACAAGGTTACCCAGCACAACAACAACAACAAGGCTACCTCCCGCTCTCCCCGCCTCCCGCGGCCGCGGTCGTCGGCGCTGGCTCCCGTTTCTGTCAGGCATGCGGCAACCGGCTCTCGGACGCCGCGCGCTTCTGCCAGGAGTGCGGGACGCAAGCGGCATAGGTGGGGAGAGTGTGCGTAGGGGAGGGTGCGTTGGTTAGTGTGCTGGAGGGAGAGATGGTGAGTTGATGGATAGTTGAACGCGTTCGAGGAGTCCGTTGTTGATTGGCCGAACATGCGCTTGCAGGACGTTGGTTACCTATATCGATATAAAATCAAACCGATTCGAGACGATTGAGGAAGATGAATTTTATCTGGCAGACAGTGAATGAGAGAAAGGAACTTCACCTGGTGCTTGCGTTGTGGGCAAGTGAATGTGGTATAATAACTGCTGTCGTTGTCGAATACAACCCAAAACTCTCTCGACCGATTTATAATTCCTGATTCTTGATTGGTGGCTGTGATGTGCCTTGACAAGCCCTTGCATGCGATAGCCTTCCTTCCTCCCCCTGTCCTGATCTGCCACTGCAACTGCGAATGTTGGCCTCCGCTCCAGTCCCTAGGCAGGTAGGAAAGCACCATGCGTGGAGTTCCGTCCTCCGAGGCAGGTAGCCACCTCGGACGAACGAACGAAAGAACGAACGCAAAAACCGCCTACCAAACGAGCCCTCCGCTCGACTATCGACATCCCCGCAAGGTCGTAAAGAGCCCCTCAAGCAGGCGGTCAGTCATCGCCGACCAGCTAGGTCCATCCATTCTATCACAGACAGGCTCCCGATTGCCGATCGAGAACCCTGTTCATACCTCGCTGCCGCACTTGCTATACCCGTTTCGTTCGATTATGTGCCAGAGAAAACTATAGCAGGTCTCTAACGCACGTGTCGCATCGAATGACAGAGGTTTCCTCAGCCATTATACCCCCAATTCAGCAGTGGTCCGCCAACCTTGGACGCGATCATAACTGAGCTTAATCTGTTAAGCCTACCAAGGTCGAAAACGGTGGTTGCCGGCTTAAGGGGGACATCGGCTGCACCGTCGCGATATCTTACCCAGCAACAGTAATCTAGTCCGCTGTATGAATTTGCAGTGGTGCTCCTTTGGGCTGTGAAGATGTTGCATAGTCGAAGAGCCTGCAAGCTAATTTGATGCATGCAATCTCCCGAGGAGCCGTAGTATCAGAACACGGGGTTCCTAGTTGATATGATCTTTGGAGGAGTCATAGGGTAGACAAGAAGCGCAAAGCCAACGTTCTCACCAACACGGACCGCAAGCAAGAGTCGCGCTGTGGCGGAAGCAAAATGAAGCGTGGAATGTGAATAGGCCGTCTCATTCAGATCGAGCGAGGTCCGGTCTATGGGACGGCAAGGGCCCATCGGTGTGTCTGTCAACGCAGGTATTGCATCGAGGTTTCAGAACGAACGATGTGTCACAGGTCCATTTGCGTCTGTAAGTCACACATCCCCTTCAACAGAGCTTGGTAAAAATAAGGGTGATCAAGCAATTAATGTCTATTGTTGTGACCTGCAGAGATGTACAACGTGGGGTATAGGTGGTATCTATTATAATCACAAAGCAAGAACGCGACTATGAGTGACGAAGAACGACTATCTCTATATTTCACCAACTTCAAATTCGCACCGGCCACTTGGACTCTTAGACGGTGACCTTGCACGCCTTTTCTTTCTTGCACGTATCCTTGGAAACGCCCGTCCCGGTCGCCATCTTGATCGGTCGATCATAATACGCGACGACACGCTTGATGATCAAATATGCGTCCTGTGTGGGGGGAAGCCCGGCCCAGTTGACGTCGGCGTTGCACCAGTTGTTGAACACGACGACAGCCGGATTCACGCTGGCGTACGACTTGGGGTAGTTGACGATGTTTCCGTCGAATCGCATCTTTGTCAGTTGCGCTGCATTGTTGCTCGATGTGGAAGGCAACCATGTCATCGAGTAGGTGTGGAAGCCCGTGGTTGGGTTCACCCCCGCTGGGAATGCTTGCGACGTTGCGGCCTTTTTCCCGGTTCTATAAGAATGGACAGTAAGCACGAGTCGTAAAGCCAGATGGAGACGATACTTACTTGGCCTCATAGTTGACCATGTTCATGCCAACAGGCTGCCCTCCGGTTGACTTCATCAGCGAGTTGCCCAACATCTCGAACGATTGCGAATCCTTCCATCCGAGCGCCCCCGAGTCTAGCGTGTTGTCGGCATGCGTAGTCATAAAGGACATGACAGTACCTGGAACGCCCGTTAGCTTCATCTCGGCTTCGATGACACCTCCAAGGATAATATCGGGGAACGTGACTTCTGCGACGGAGAAGCTCCTGACGTCCTTGGTCTGACCTATGAAAGAACAGGATTGTACACGGTCATTCTCCTGACTTCTCGGTTGTAGACTTGACACCTACGTGGCACTTTCAAACGTAGACCTTGGCCCTTGATGAGCTCAACGTTGTTTTCGTCGGCAATTGCTCGTCGTCCCGTTGAGGGATTTGCGCCTCCAACCTGCCAGCCATGCGCGATTTCCCATCCCGCGTTGTAAACGTCATCCATCGAC
This sequence comes from Naganishia randhawae, assembly GCA_013461525.1. Classification (NCBI taxonomy): domain Eukaryota; kingdom Fungi; phylum Basidiomycota; class Tremellomycetes; order Filobasidiales; family Filobasidiaceae; genus Naganishia; species Naganishia randhawae. The sequence continues at coordinate 32,166 of JABRPJ010000117.1, forward strand.
TTCAAGGCGCTGAAGTCGATCTCGTGCTTGTATCGGAAGTAACTCGAGTCTCGATTTGTAACGATGTATCCACAACACCCTGTCGAGGGTACGCCAGATGGTGTTGGCTTTTGCGGGACCGTGGGAGGCGGAGGGGGCCCGTTCGGGTTATACGGAGGGTTTGCCATGACGGTGAGACTGCCTAGGCAAGCCACGGTAAGGATTTTGTGGACGAGATGGAGCTGCATGGTCAACAATGAATGACGGAGGGGGGTACCGAGAGGGGATGCGAAAGTTGCCATCATCTGAAAGCAGTGCGGGATCCAGGCTAGAGCTGTGCATATATACCCATCACTCAAGGGAGGAGACGTAGCGAAGGCGTACGCTGCAGCCAAAGGTCGTTCAAAACAAATCAACACGACTTTATCCCCGGCCAAAGGAGTTTTGGCGCCAGGCTCATCCCTCATCCCTTTCGGTGTTTTATCTCCCCCGAAACGTCGGATGAAACGCGGGATGAAAGATGAAACGCCCCCTGAATTGGTTTCGCCGCGCGGGAAGGGAGAAAGGAGGAGAGGCGCGCGCGCGTCAAATCCGCTGTCCACCTTTTTCCGAAGGTACTCACTCTTCCCTTCTCGAACTCGCGGAAACTCGGTCGCGCGCGGTGACGCTGACATTTTGCCTGTTGTCAGAGCCAATGGAGATATCTTGCGGCACCCATGGTTTGTTGATCAACAAAAGCGGCATCATGTTTGATTCTCTCTGCGGTGCAGTACTGGTGTTGCCGCCGTGATCTGCGAGCTTTGGCGACGTGGCTACGATCTGTGCCTACATGAGCTTTACCATGTTGATCGAGAAAGGTCCGCACTCGCCGGGCGAATCTGATGGCAAGAGTGACTGGATCAGTCTGGGTAGGAAATTCGCTTGCTTTTTCCAAGCTGACCCAAAAAAGCCTCAGAAGATTAATGTTGACCTGGTGTGGCGGTTCATATCTCTCACTACCCGGTAAAGTAAATGGAAGAATATGATCATGGTAATCATATTAACTCCAATGACCTTCTGCTAATAACCCACCCATCCCCGCTCACCCGTCGCAACCCGAGATTTTCGTTCGTTGATTCGTTGTTTGTTGTCAAGAGCAATTATGCCGCGACATCGACATGATGGGGGATTTGTGTGCTCGGCGTGAAGGATATCCCCAATCAATCCCAAACACCAATCGGTCCGCCAGAAAAGATGAGCTGTTAGTTTAACCGGCGACATCATGGCGGCGTCGCTTGATGGGTAGGCAGATACCACAGACCTGCTTCTAAACCACCTTGCCTGCTCGCCCACTTGGGCATCTTGATATGACCTCTTCTAGAACCCACCGGCATGGCCCGTCTGTGGTCCGTAACGTGCCCGGATGGGCAGATACTCGATACGAGTGCCAAACAAGAGAAGGCAAGCGCGCGGGAGAACGGGTTGTAACCATTCTCCAGTCCGCTTTCTCACATCTACCACAGCCCAACGTCGAGTGTTAGCGCCATGGGGCACCGTCAGCAGGCAGGCAGGGTGAAAAGGCACTTCTTGCTCGGGCCTAGCGGACCTATGGTGACCGGACGTTGTGAGTTCTTTCGTACAATCATGAGCCGACACTTACCTGCAACCAGCGTGCCAAAGGTCGTGGAGGGAGAGACACAGAATCGGGAAGGAGGACGAATCAAAGTCACCGTGGGGAAGGAGGGGACATTGAACACGGCTGGGAAGGCTTTTGGTAGTCGTGATTTTGCGAATACAAGCGTCAGGCACGACGATCAGTCTCTTGAGTTTCCTGCAGGTGCGTGTGGAGCTACTTATGGGGGAGGACCATGTCTTTCGGCGTTTGCGAGTCGCGGACATAGTAGACAGCTTGAAAGAACGGATCTCTCGATATAGACACCCTGAAGCAACTGCGGTGCCTAGTTCCCCCCGCTGCTCCGAATCACCTCTAGCCTAACACAAATCAGTGTTGATAGTTGGTGTCCTAGGAAGGGGGGCAAGGCGAGTGCGTGGGCTACCATTGACGGGCTTTCGTGAACGAGCGGTAGCTTCAGGCCTGAGTAGCGATGCACCAGTGAAGGGGAGGCCTTGGTGAGCTAGTGAAAATGGCGCTGTCACCCCCTGTCTGCTGTCATCCCACTCGAGTCAAGGGGAACCACAGCGGCTGATGGCGCTGTAGTCTCACTGCTCGCCGCAGAGCGTGGTGTCTTGAGCAGGCGTCAGGGAGCAGGAGCGTTGGTGTATAGCATGGACTGGCTGGAGTCAGTGCCGTTCGTGAGGTGTAGTAAGAACAGGGAACATGAGCGATCTCCCCAATAGAATTTCTTGTCCTGGTTCGCACGCAGCCGTGCGAACGCACCCTGTACCGTCTTCCAGTCAGCAGGCGCTGGTATCGCTCGCCGCTGGTATCGCTCTCCACCTTGCACCAGTACCCTGGTTTGGTTTCCGAAAGGTAGGCCGGGTGATGGGCGATGGTTTGCTTAACTAGTAGTTAGTATTTCTCGGTGGCAAAGAAGACTGGGGATTTCGCTGACTACAGAACGGGTGAGTGGGGCGAATGTGGAGCAAGGCATGATGACCCTTCCGGATGCTAGCTCACTGATCCGAGCCCTCTGTGAACTACATTGTGCTTGGCTCTGATGCTGCAGGCGGGTGTTACTGTCGTTCTCTGGTATAACAGACATTTTATTTGAATTTTTTTTACCCACATTCGCGTTCACGCGGGTGGAAGAAAACCAGAGCCCAAGGGTTTTGCTAGTGAATACTATTTTAAGCCCGCGCCGCCGCCACCATTCGAAGTGGCTGTCAATGTTCAGCCCTTGACGACTTGTCAATACACACCGGATCTACCGGTCCAAGCAAGTCTCGTGTAAATTGCCCCACCGGCGCAGGCAGATACGCCTCCCGGGAGTCAACCGTAAAGGGAGCAACGATCAGCTGGCAGGGACGTACACTGCATTTGATCAGCTATCTGACCGTGTCTCGTTGGCTGTCGTGAATTGCAATATCGCAGGAGAGGTACTCGTCATGAAGAAGGACAGAAGGACTTCACGGAAAGCGCGGACCGAAGGGTCATAGAAGAGCATATAGAAGTCGGATACCTCACCGGATTAGGGGCGATCGCGATCGGGGGCCCAGCGGCTTCAATTCGGAGGTGTCCGGGCATTGCTATCCACCTACTCCAGGCAGCATGATGAAATTGCAGACGAGGCAGACGCAACGGGATATCCAGAGCAGGGCCATATCATGAGCAGCGGCAGTCTAGCAATTCGGCCGGCTCGTATACGACTGATATGGTCTGCATACAGCAAGTCCCGTCGGATACAATCTTCTTGGTACATCATGCAAGATATTCAAGGTGGGCTGTCTTTCACTTCGTCTTCTGTTCGGTAGCTGTGGAGGGGTGGTGCATCCGAAAGTTAAGTTTTCACAGCTGTTTTGGCTTCAACGGATCGCAAGTACAACGAAAAGGCTGGGGATGCGGCGGCTGTCCTGCGAAGCTCTGACACGGATCTGCAGAACACGAACGGGGAATGATAGGAATCTTGCACGCACTAGGGTACCTCAGGGTTGCTCGACCGGAGCGACGAGGGTGACAATCGAATCGCGATAGAATAAGAATAAGTACATCCCCCACAATCCGATGTACCACAGCTCCCACGACGCTAGAAGTCTGCGCCTTCACTTGGTCCGAAACGGCGCCTTTGCACTACTCGGAAGATCTCTTCGATGCCAGATGTTTCAGTGAACACCCTAGATCAGATCAACCAGTCTAGCATAGATCACCCTCTTGGCGGCTTCTCCAAATACGTCAAAGGTCAGGCGCCAACAGAGTCGGTTTAGCATTCACCAGCTTGGCCGTGGAACACGATGCCCTTGGTCAATTGACGCCAACTACACCGTTCGTTTCAGGGATCCGGTAATCCGAGCGAAGTTTTTTTTTTCGGGGGTCCAACAAGATGTAGGATCAGATCATCAATTGTACGTTGTGCCCTGTCTCCATAGGTTAGGAGCAACCATGTCCTGGCTTGCCGTCGGTCGTGTAACCCGTTTCCTGACATGACTTTGCTTCGATACGTGTAGCTGGAGTCCAAGTACAGAGATGCTGCTTCGAAGCGACCGATTTACGTGGTGCCCAGTTACGGCAGCCACAGCGTTCTTCTCAGGGATCAGCTGCTGCTGTTGCTGCAGGTACTTGCGAGGATTCTGGGTATTCAACGGCAAACAGCTAGTTCAACCCGATCCGGATTCGCGCTACACAGTCAATGTACGTCGTTTTTCCCCTAGGTGCAGGATCGGCCCATCGTCGTGTTCACACTTCTTGGCTCCGGATAATGAATAACCAGTCGTTGACATATCTTTGCGCATTCTGTGTCTACTCAGGCTTCCAGTACAGATGCTGCCTCGCCCCAGAAGCATTCACACGGCGCCAAGTTACAGAAACTATACCGCTCGTCTAGGATTTGGTAGTGTCGATTTTTTGGGGACCGAACGCGGTATGGTGTTGGAGGATCAATGTACGTCGCTTTAGCCAGGTGGTTGCCTAGGTCAAGAGCATTGTATCTTGCCTTGTGGCAGAGTACGATGATCAGTTGCTGACCATACTTGGACATCTGTGTGTAGTTAGAGTTCAAGTACACACGTTCTGCTTCCGGAGACGACATCCGTCCTCCTCGTCTGCTGTGGTCCGTGGGGCGCTCAGCGGGCCCTGTGACTGTCTGGTGGATCATCAGGCTCTCATTCGCTTGGACCCGAGCGGCTTGATAGACGCTGCGCCCCTTCCGGGGTCACTTGAGAGCAAATGCCAACTCGTCATGTATATAACATGGGGGTGAAACGAGCAGTTTGCATGTGTCGGGAGCGGCTGTACGAACACCAAACAAGCCCACGGTCAACAAACAACACCCTTGTTAGCCAACCAACCACCAAGCCTACTCTACAATGGCAAAATTCTTTTTGCTCGTTGTTTGCCTGTACCTCAGTGAGTTCAAAATGTTGGATCCAATAACAGATCACTTGATGGCTATCTGCTTCCAATCTTGTGAATTGTTGGACTAACATGAGCTCCTTCTTCCTGTTACGGACAGTCACCGGAGTATCCGCGTTCGTCACCCCAAGGGGGGAGGAGAAGGGAAACAGCCAGTGCGCTCACTGGTGTGCCTCTGCTGGTTTCGCCGATCCGGGCAAGCAATGCACCTCGCTCGCTAACAAAGGCTATGGTCCTTGCCACGAATGTGGTCCAGCAGCTCCGCAACCTTGCTACAAAATCCTATGTGGCGGTGTCTGTATTCCGTTTGACAACAATCACTGTGGTAGCTGTGCGACCAAGGTGCGTCTATAGTGCATTGACCGCTGTCGCCTGGCTTCAGTAACTAATCTCGGTGAATGATAGTGCGGCGAGAATGAAGAATGCGTCAACGGACAGTGCGCATGCAAGTCTGGCTTTACTAAATGCGGTAATTCCTGCCTCAAGGTATGTCGTCGTCTACTCGGTCTTTTCCGACCGCATGAACGACAGCTGACGGCCTGGATCGTGATAGTGCGGCGAGAATGAAGAATGCGTCAACGGACAGTGCGCATGCAAGTCTG
>JABRPJ010000118.1:0-37147 GCA_013461525.1 Naganishia randhawae
ACCCCTAACCCCTAACCCCTAACCCCTAACCCCTAACCCCTAACCCCTAACCCTATCTTACGTAATCGCTTAAACAGCACTGCCGTTGTAAGGGATCTAACGAGTTACGATGTTCGAGTTACGTAAGCCAATACTTGTTATGTACGCTGAGCGAAAGACAAGGGTAGCTAGTCCTGAGATGTCTTGCACTCAAGGCAGCTTCGTCATCAAAGGTGAATCCGAGGGTGAAATAGAAGTCATAAGCTATCTTACAACTGAGAGGTGAACAGCCTCCTAAATATATTTAATCTGAATCTAAGCACGGACGGTGATTGTTAAGTGTGTAGGCTACGCTTATAAGGAGACTACAACTTGATTAAATGAACACGAGTTGTACAAGCCTTTGCTTATTGATTGTGTAACCACGCTTGCTTAACTAATCCTAGCGACTCGGAGCTACGCAGTAGTTATGTAATACTCACCTGTCTTAGCGACTTATGGCCTATCAATGATACTAAGTGTCTAGTTACGTAAGGTCGCGAAGCCTTAAGTGATACTGTAAGTATTGCACTGATTAACTAATCCAATATTGCGTGTCATTCTTCGCTAAGTTTACAACAGAGTGGCAAACGATCCGGGCTCTTATATAGTTATTTGGCTACTTGATAACTGCTAAAGATAAGCTACATACTGTTACAACAGTCAAGGGCAGGCGTATGCGGTGTAAGGAGGCTGACGCAATGCACAGCCCTCCTGCATACGGACTACCGGCGCCTCTAGCTGCGCTTGCCCCCTTATTCAGGATTTGGCAGGAAGAGGAATTGTAGGAGAACAAGGAAACCTACACTGTAACTAATAGCTTCCAGAATCGTTTTATGTACTTTACTGTACAATAGCTAAACACAGAAACCGAATACAGAATGTGTAGTGTTACCGTGTAATGTATTGACTTAGGACTTGGGAATGGAATCCGAACTTAATGTACCTTAGCAGTAACAGCTAAACTGACTCACCTACCTCGTCACCACCGAGTTACAGCTCGCTAGTGACTAAGCCCGTCAGTGCTTATCAAAGCTAACTGCTGACTGCGTTATGTACACGTCACCTGACCAACCAAACGGAATCACAAGGCCCGTTCTGCTTAGCCTGCCTAGCTTGCCTGGCTTGCCCCGCCTGCCCCGCTTGCCGAGTTTGCCAACTCTGCGAACGCTGCCTTAGAGGAACTTAGCACCTGACTTGAATCATAGGCGCTCCTCTAGCGATGCCAGGGGTTGGGGGCTACCTGTAGAGATATAGACTTGCAGTGAGGGAATGCATCCGTGTCATATACGTTCATTCCTTGACTATGCTTTACATCTACGATGCCGCTTACTTTAGTTAACCGAAACTTCGTGAACTTCACTTCGTCGACTTCGCATACTTCGCCAACTTCGCGAACTTCGTCTGCCTTAGGATAACCCCTCTTGCTAAGAATATCATGTATCTAGAATAAGTATATAAAGGACGCCTCTGGCTAGTTGTATCCCATCTAGCTACATGATAGAGGAAGGACCCTTTGATTGACCTTTAATGACGAAGCTACCTTGATGTAATGATATTAGTATCTTGTACGACTCGTGACCGGCTATGACGTGTATTCCGTGACCATGTAATAACAGATGCGACAACACCACTGGTGCTACAACACCACTGATGCGGCGACACCACCAATGCTGCGACAGCACCACCGATGCGATAACACCACGGGTGTTGTAACACCGACCCCAAAGCTTGAATAATCTCCTTAAGCGCTCCTGGTAAAACCAATAACTATATAAGAGCCTTGCTCGTTTGCCACTCTCTTGTAACTTCATGTAGATATGACACGCAATATAGGATTAAGTAATCAATAATATAACCTCAGTAATAATAAGGAGTCGCGACCTTACGTCGTCAAGACACTGAGTTCTATTGACAAGCAGTTGCTAAGACAGGTGAGTATTACATAACCACTGCGTAGCTCCGAGCCGCTGGATACCGTTATGCAGTCATTGTTACATAAGCATTGAGGTAAGGACTTGAGGACTTGGATCGTAGATCAAGTTGGAGTCCTCTTCAGTATAGTAGCTCTGACACTTAACAGTACCCTGTGGACAAAGGGCAGCTCATGCTGTTCCTTTTGGCTCCACGAGCCGATACTTTGAAGAAGTATCGGAATTGTGAGTTTCTGAACCCTTTGGCCTCCGAAACTGGTGAATTCACACGTTTTGGATAGGGCAATGAGACACGAATGCGGAGGCGTGGCTCCCAGTCTGCCTGGGAACGTTGAAAAGTCCGCCACAAGTGGAGAAGGTGGAACTTCGCGAGGAAGAGACAATGTCAATACCTCTTGGCTTTGAACGAGCAAGCATCGGAACTTATCCATGCGCTGCTATACGAACTAGTGTCATACCTGCGGGGTGGGCAAGAGCGGTGGGCACGGCGGCATGACGGTAGAGACGGTAGGCACAATGGCGAAACGGTGGCACGGGCAATGAGCACGGAGGTGGGCACGGGCGATGGTGACACGGCGAATGGCAAGGGCAGTGGGCCCGGTAAGGGCGCGGTGACGCCGCGGTATGGCACGGGCGGTGGTGGGACTACGGTGACACGGTGGTGACATGGAGGTGGCACGGCGGGACTACGAGTGCATGCTTACAATCTGTAGTCCAGGGTTCGAAAGCGATTTTGCGATAATCTTATCCGCCTTTTCCGGGGCACGACTGCTGCATCTAATACACGTCATACGTCTCCGTCTGACGGAAGTGACTCCCCGCTGCTCTAGATACTGATCTTCCCTCGTCTCTGGGCGATAGAGGAGGAATGGGTTTATCGTTATTCGGGGTTGCCAAACCAGCCCCTAGGTCGTGTTTACGAGGATGTAGCGGTACTTATATTACGCTATGCATACATTCGTGAGGTCTGGCGCGCGTCTGCGGGTCATCCGCATCAACGGCGTTCTTTGACCACCTTTCTTGTATCTCAACCACTTCTGAGAGACGGCATGATTCGTATCTATCCAGAGCAATAGAAGCTCCTCATTCGGTAACACATTCGGCTACACAATGACCACGCACCATATTGACCGACTTGAACATACGGTCAGACAGTGTCTGGTGTCCCTGACCTGGGGAAACCTCGTAGCCTTCGGGATCGTGTACCTCTCTCTTCAACGCTATCTACGATTCCGACGTGAGCGAATGATCATCCAGCGTTACCGCACTTCCACGCCTAATGCCGCAAGCAGTAGTGATTCGAAAGCCGGCAATGAATCTGTGCGGCGGTCGAGTGATGTTGGGCGACAGGGGTTGGATCTGAGCAAGATGTCGTTCAGCCAGGCCAGTGAGATTCAACGGGAGCTAGCCCACCTCGAGTTCCCCTATACATTCGGGCACTCTCTCGAACTGGGGTTTATTCAGGTACGCATGACTAGCGAGCACTTAGTACCAGGAACGGCGGAATATTCATATGTTTGTTCCTATCTTGCGATGTTATTTAGACTCTGGCGTTCCCCTATCCTGCCAAAATCCTGAACGATACGCGACAAATCAGCCGCCCCGAGGCGATGCCCAAACGACTCGCAGATACAAGCGTACGATATTCCTATACGGGCACTGTTGCTACTTATTAACCGTCCCTACATTCGCCGCAGATCTTAATGCAGAACATATACAACTTCCCCCCCGATTCCCCTCGATTTCAACTCGCCGTCTCCCGCATCAACTACATTCATTCTCGATACTCACGCATTCAGAATCCGGACATGCTGTACACACTATGTGTATTCGCTTGCAATCCGTGGGACTACATCGACGCCACAGAGTGGCGGCAGCTATCCGTTGTTGAAGTCGCGGCACTGGGGACGTTCTGGAAGAATGTGGGAGAATGTCTGAAAATTGACATGGGAGGGATCAAGGGGATGGCGATCACCCATCCCGTCACATCACCACACAAAGACAAGGGACGGTATTCGAGTTTCGATAAGGAGGATGGGTGGAGGGACGGCTACGACTTTATGCTCGACTTGCGCGCGTACATGCGGTGGCACGAGTCGGAATATGCAGAATGGAGTGAAGACGTCGATGCCCTTGTCTCCACCACCCTCGCCGTAGTGACGAAGTACATCCCTACTCGTGCATTGAAGAAGCTGGCAACGGGCATGGTGGTAACCGAGTTCCATGAGAAATGGCAGCGTGCAATGGGGTACGTTACGCGCAAGAGGGGGTGTAAGAGGGGTTTCGTGAGGGCGTCACTGATCTAAGCGCATACCTGTCGTAGGCTTTCGCCTCCTCACACTTGGACCTACCTCTTCTTCCAATACTTCCTCACACTTCGTCGCCTCCTGCTACGCCACCTCGCCCTCCCGCGCCCGTCATTCTGGGCACCAATCCGAACTTCCGTGGAACCCGACCCAAAATCAGGGCGGTACCATCAAGTAGATTACGTCACTTATCCATACTACGTACGTCCGTCTCTGTGGAACCGGTACGGGCCGGGTACGTGGACCTCATGGATCTTTGGAGTGCCTCTGCCGGGCGATGAAGGGGGAAAGTATAGACCTGAGGGTTATTTGGTGCAGGAGATTGGTCCGGAGCAGATGGAGGGGAAGGGACAGGAGTGGATGGAGAGAGATAGGCAGTGGTGTCTGGAGAGGATGGGTGAGAGTACTTGTCCATTTGCCGCGATGATGAATCGGTAGTCGTTAAAATGTGTTCAGCGACGTGCCCATCTGTATGTACAATATTCTGTTGTAGGCAGTAGTTTGACATTTGTACCTTCGGAACGAGCTCCCTGTGTCTTTTCAACGTTCATGTTTTGGGGTTACTGTTCTTGAAAGAATGGCGCACGATCAAGGTGGGTATAATAACGGATCTTTTCTTTATCGTTATCTGTGGAGACATCCTATACAGCATCGTTTCTACCCAATCGCATACAACGATATGCACATCTCTACTAGTCAGAAAGAATACCCCAGGGACTTACAACATGCTATCCTACTCCAGCTTAAAATTTCCCCACTAGTGATGTTCCATTTGGAACTACCATCAAGCATTCTGACCCAGTCGAGTTAGAAGCCTCGAATGGGTTTGCTGACCTACTGGCGACTGGAACACTCCAAGCGGATCGTATTCCTCCTTGAGCTGTTTAATCTTATCTCGGTTCGTCGCATATGTATAGGTGAACTCTTGAGTATCCTGGTCCATCCTTCCAAGACCCCATTGACGTGCAGGTTTCCCTGTACGGCTGAGGTTATGAGAAGCGATAAGTTCGGCGGTTTCGATGGCGAAGGATTCCGCATATCGGTCTGTCGCGGCTGTCATTGATCTGAAGGAGGGGACCGAACTAATCAGTCACCGCCTCGTGACCGTGTGTCTGTCTCCTAGCGACTTACGTCCCTGTACAAACGACATAGTAGTGAGGGTCCCTCGCTCCCCATGCCGTAGCATCAGTCGGCTTGGAGGCTATCTTGTCCCTGGCGTGACATTCAAACAAAACGACGCTCCCTCGACAATCGGGAATATTCGTGGTATATTCTTCCCACTTGTACCAAGCGTCAAGTACCATCTCCGGCCAGATGTCTGCTGTCGTTGTCAATCCATCAACCTTGCGTTTTGCCGCGGGTATGGCGAACATGCCGTCCGCCCCATGGGCGACTTGTACCTGGTTGTGCGCGATATAAGTCATGTCAACCATGGGTTCCAGGGTATCGGTGAAGATGCGTTTGATTCTGGCGATGTATGCATCGTCACCCTGGATCCATGGCATGATAGTGACGACTGGCTACAACGACGAATGGCTTCAGTCATGGTAGCCTGAGCATATATCCGATGCTCTACTGACCTGATAGTCTGGAGGAGGACGAACAAAGCCCAACACAAATGATTCTTGGGCGGTACGCACAGGAAAGAATTTCTGTCCAAGATTGCGAGCCATCAGCGGGGGTGCGGCACTGGCTTTCAGTTTTATCTTACATTATGCAGAACTTCCAATACCTGAAAGAGTTGGTCAGGCCTATAACCTAGCATACCCACAAGGGCTTGGCCTCCATTGGGATACGCTTGGACAGTGAATTCCGTGATAATGCCCAGCTGGCCGTGGCCTCCACGGATGCTCCAATACAAGTCTCGGTTCTCAGAGTCGTCAGCTTTGACTACCGAGCCGTCAGCGAGACAAATTCTGACGGAAAGCACTGGAGGCGAACAGTGGGCAGGTGGATGAGTGACGCGGCTTTAATTAGGTATAGGAAGACTGACACTCACCGTTGTCACAACCCATCCCGTATTTCCCACTAAGCCATGAGTAACCACCTCCAGTATGCCATCCACCCACGCCCACGCCCCAGAACCCGCCGCCGACGGCTTCCAGACCAGCAGCATTGGCGACCTCGTATACCTCCCCCCAGTTACAGCCACCGCCAAATGTGAGTTGACGACTTTCCACATCCACCTTGACGGCGCTAAAATGGCGCATGTCGACGAGGATGGTGTCAGATACCATGGGCGAGCCGTTATGCCCGCCGCACCGGACACTGATGGTGAGGTCATTCTCTGCAGCAAATTTAACCTGTATCGCAGCACGTTTGGGGAGATTGTCAGCTACACGTACGATATACACGCGTTACAGCCCATACGCACCGTGATACTGATCTGCTCTTCCGTTTCCGGATAGACAACCAGCGCCGGCAGTCCTTGCAAGTTCTCTGCCCAGCGGCGAATGGCTGCCGAATATTCGGCAGGGATATCGCACCGAGCCACGATCTTGCCCACGAAACCTGCTTTCTGCAGTGCTTGACGCACTTGTTCGGTGTTGATAGGCCATTTCGCGGATGGTCGGAACTTTAGGCCAGTATCCGGATCTTCGCTTGGCAGTGCATCATGGGTCTCTGCGGCAGTGACAACCATTACAGTAGATTTGGTGGAGGATATCGACCTGTGCCTGCTGGTCGGATACCGTACTTGCCGTGTAGCTCGTTGGCTTCACATTCATGGCGGGTGTGTGAAATATCGGTGGGAGAGCGAACCTATATACTTTCGCCCGCTCAGAGGGACCGGGGAATGCTCGATCTTTAGGGATGGCCGCATCCTCGGATACCCCGGATAAAGGTCGGGCGTGATGAGCTGCCTACCTGAAAGCAAGTTGGTTGAAGAACGAACTTTACGCAACAACATGCTTTTCAACAGATTGCGGGGTCGTCCAACCCGAAAGCGGGGCACATCGACCAGCTCGTCAACCCTGTGCGTTCGCCATCCATCATGCCTGCTCCACAGTCTGTTGTTTGAAAGAGATCAAGTAAACATGCTATGTGGATGACAACCCCGACATGAACTAATCTACTCGCGGCCCGGAATACACGATTGCGACAGAGATACGTCGTTACCCTCCTTATCAACCTGGTGTTCCGCGGCTTTCCCCCTACTATCCTTGCCAAAAAGTCTCCGCGCCCATGGGCGTTGTCCCGTATACAGAAACACAGGTATCAGATTGATCGCTAGAATGCCTAAGTACGTCCTGGCGGTCATTGAGGGGAACAGGGGTGAGCCAAAGGTGCAACGCTATTGGAGGGGGGGGGAGGAATTTCTTACCAGGACAGCACATTCCATCCGCCTTCAACATGGTCGTAGATCTGCCCTGAGATGATGGGCCCAATACAGGCACCTAGCACAGACCGAATGGATTCTGTCAACCGGTGGCGACAGATTCGGTCATCATATCGGACGCACCTAGACCATACGCCATGTTCATCCCACCAATCTGGTCTAATAAGAGTGTTACAAGCCGTCAGAACGTGGACGTCCATACAAAGGGAGGTTTTCCACTCACGAATCTCCCCAATCCCTTCTTGCGTCTTGGCGACCATGGCAACTTCCAGCGCGACGGGACTTAGAAGCGAACTCAGCAGGCCATCTATTATACGGACGGTGTTTGAAACGATTGAATACCTTGAACATCAATTTTTCGAACAACGTTTGTCCTGTACTCGTCACTCACTCGCGAATGTCAAGACAATGATGAATCCCGGCAGGCTATTCTTCAGAATCAAAAGTGGGGGGAACGGCAAGCACAAGATGAGCAATGGGATTGTGAGGACTTCCGACCCCCATTTGTCGGCCATAGCGCCAGCGATGGGACCAGCTAGGAACGCCCGAAACAGACCATTACTGTGTCAGTACGGAACGTGCACAGGATGATCGCAAGGGGGTGAGAATAGACCTACTGAAAAAGGTGGGCACCGATGCAATGAGGTAGATGATCCCGATGAAGAAGGCATCTTTGTGCCATACAGTTTCCACACGCAGAGTGAGTCTATGAAACAGTAAGATGACGAGAACTCAGCGCTGGGACAGAGAACGACAATGACATCGCAACCTCACGTAGGCTCCAGTGCAGCGAGAATGATAGCATATGTGAACTCGAGCCCGAAAGCGGTGAGCGCTCGCGGCGACCGACCAAGTTGTAAAAGTACCTCCACAGGTCCGAGTGCTTTGGCTGGGATGATGGGCGTAGGGCGCGGAGGCACGGCGACATCGAGTTGGTACAATGAGGCCACATTAGGCTCGTCTGTTGGGAGTGGGGTGCCGCACAGCGGATCATCTTTGGCTTCAGTTATTTCGCCGGCCTTGGCCTCAGCGTTGGTATTGTTGAGCATCTGATTCGTCGTCGAGGGGAAATAAGATCGGCGACATTCCGCTGGCAAGTCTTTCCTTTCGATGACAAGTAGGCGACCAATGAAGTCCACCACACAGCATCCAATACAGAAAATGAACGGAGCGTTCCAGCCGAGTTTATCGTATAGTATACCGCCTGATAACAATACGATCAGCGCCGTCTTCTTCCTCCATTACATATAGGAAACACATACCAATGACAGGGCCTATACTAGTCCCCACTGCCAGTCCGGACATTGCATAACCGAGCTGTCGGCCCACTACACTATCGTCTACGTTCTCGCAAATCATCGCCATTCCGACGTTCCAGACCACGGCCGACGCTATGCCCTGCATCAACCTCGCAATAACCATACACCAAAATGGGCGGGCCAACATGAGTAAGAGTACCCCCAGTGTGAGCGCGAATAAACCGCCAAGTAGAGGGCTTCGCCGGTACGGATATCGATGGAAGAAGAATGCTGCAAGGGGCGTTGTTATGAGGATGCCTGTTGAATAGGCCAGTAGTAGGTAGCTAGCGAGAGAGGAGACATTGGTGTACCCGAGGCTCTGCAGCCCTGAATTCACATTGAAGTTAGTGAGTCGTCCATGAGCGACGAATGTAACCAGACATACTGAATGGCAGAACAGGAACTACGATGGTCTGTGTTAAGGAAGTCAACAAGGACGGGTGAGTATCTATGACAGCGCATTCAGCCAAAAGTGCCTACATATGCTATCAAATCCGTGCATATCCCAAGCGCTACGACCGACGTGATATACCAAACCGACGATCGCCACTACGACATCGACGGACTGTTAGCTCAAGTTATCGGTGACGGGGCGAACACGGAGTGAAGGCTGTGGCTTACTTTCCAGCCAAACGGTATCCGCGATACATCGCCCGCATGGCTCATGGTATCTACGCTAATCGGACCACCTAGGAGCTGGACATCGCCCAGCTTTCCCCTAGGTACGATATCTGGTACGATGGCAGAACCAAGAAACACCTATAGTTTGGGCTGAAACCTGTGGGAATGGGACCCGATTTGGGCGGATATCGCGGCATCAAAGATTTTACTACACGAGCTGCTAAACGGGCGAGATTACGGTACATCCGGGAATAGCATGATCTACCCTTTGAGGTTCTACAGCTGGCTTTACTGCCAGTGTCCAAGGAACAGCACCTGAAACAGCTATATTCAGGCATTCAATGATGCATATGCAGTGGATGGTCTATAGACGATACAAGTGATGTTCCCTTGCCTGTTCCGGTCGGCAATATACAACGCGAGTGAAGATGCGAGGAGTGGTTGAGGGCAGCTGATTCTGTGGAGGCTTATGCTATGCAAATATTTTGTAGAAAGCGCATGTCTACGAGAAGAAGTAGGGCGACAACCGAATCTTGTTGACGTCAAACTCGCCCTTTGGAGGACACGGTGGCAGGACATCGGCAAATCGAACGAACGCCTTGCCGTCGTATTCCAGCAATTCTATCGCGGATCCATCGGGATGCTGAAGGTGTGTCGCTGATGCTTTCTGTTTTCGCCCCCGCTTGGTACTTGGCGAGCGTTCGTGGTGCTCAGTGGCGTCGTCCTCCAGAGAAAGGGTATCGTCCTCCATCTCGTCTTCGACAGGAGCAACATCTTCGTCAGCTTCGCTTGGCTGAGAAACGGACATGGCACGAAGACCACGCTTGCCGGTGAGAACACCTCGGGCTATTGAGAGTGGAATGACGTGATCTGCGTATCTCTCGATAAACTGACAAGGCAAACGATTCAATATACGTTGGGGAGCCATCAATTCCATAGGTGCTTACCTCGCGTCGTAGATCGCCGATAATGTCTCTCGAGTGTAGGTCAATAAACATTTCCCTGATATTTTCGGATAGTTTGTCGATACTACTCGCATGTGACCAGTAAGAATCGTGTACGGATGCGAATGTCACATCGTCCTCCTTGCACTGCATGGCTGTTAGCAACATGTGTGTAGCGTCGAGACTGTGGATGAAATTGGGCGGCATCGCCGTCGCTTGTTTCCCTGGTGCTACTTCAGCAACAGCGTTCGGGTCTGCGATGTACACTGTTTGGAGCGAAGTCATGACCTGGAAAGTCGCGCCAAATTCAGGACATGGTTGCGAAATGTGAACCCGTCTCTACTCACCTGTTTCCGCACAGGTTTACGATATGGCTGTACAACAGGCAGACCCAAAGGTGACGTCCAGACGACACTCGTCATTAACTCCTTGGTCAACCTCGTCAACGGTTTGCCCGAGGCCGACATCTTTTGCTTTGACGACGGACCCGAAACAAGCGGCTCCAGTGCCATGGGGACTCGTTCCGTTGGTATGGACCGCGAGATGAGTTTGGCAGAGACGGTCAGCCAGTCCTGGATAGCTCTTGCGCCACTGAAGATGTCGCCGATGCAGTTGAGAACCTGGAAGGAAGATGTCAGTAGAATAAGAGACGAATACTTTCATGGCAACGTACCGTTTTTGCGAGGTATGTAGAAACGAAATAAACCAGGTCGCGAGGAATTTCTCCCTTTGCATATAGCTGTTTGGCAATCTGGTCCTTTGCGCCGATAAAGGTGACGCCTGGAGAAGAGTCTTCAGCGACCGGCCGATCCAAGAATGTCAAAGCTACTTACCGTATACGGTCGTCATGACTGTCTGTTTGACAACCTTGCGCAACACTTTGCCCTTTGCAGCGATAGCCAGTGGTTTTCCTTCTTCCGCGTCCCGGTTGACAATGACGTTCACTAAATCGGCAATATGGGTATACACGTCTGCTGGTTTGTCGCCGCCTTCCAGGTTTACCGCTTTGGCGCCCTGAGTGTCACCACCGAGCGCGGCGTAATGCTGCATACCGTTACATGTTCCGTCTTGGTGAACCGGAAGGGAGGAAAGATATGCGGTAGGATCGGGCGATCGAAGTGCCGCGGCGAGTTCGAAGCAGCATGCCAGACACTGCCATGGGTCCTCGGCTTGAAGCCACCATTTAGAACCCTACAAGCAAATAAAGATTTCAGCGGGCTGGGGACCATCCATGACAAGCCGCAGGACTTACCTCCAAGGGATTATCCGCACTGTCGAAAATGTCCTTTTCGTGGTCGATCGCAAACTGTTCTCGGTCCCTGAAGCTCGCCTTGTCGAACCCGTATAAATTGGCAAGATGGATTCGCAGCCACATCAACCCACGTTCCCCTAGGGGCTTTTTGATACCGAACGTGAGCAGCCCTCGAGCCAGATCGTCACCGACCGGGTTCAGATGCGGAGGAATGGGATAGGCTCGCCCACGGAAGTCGAGGTTGTGCGGGATGTAGAACACGTCGTTGAGGTACTATTGGAGCAAAAGGTCAGCTGAAACGAATGCACCGAGACAGCCCAGCACATACAGATCGCGCAATCTCCAGATTGTAGTTGAATTTACATCTCTCCGAGTGATCTTTGGCCATTTGCGTCGTGACTGCGCGCAACGCCACGACATAGTTTTTCCGACTCTCGGGATCTGCGTTCCTGGGATCAGGTTTCTCCGGGATATTGTACTGCGCCACGCCCTCCGCCGCGGGAATATCTGCAATCGCTTCGCCGCTGTTCCAACATTGAAGGACAACGTCAAACACCTGTCGATTGATCGCCCACGGCGTCGAGGAGAGCACGTTGAGACCTGCAAACACCGAGTCGAGGCGCCCGGCTTCTGAGGCGCGGCGGAGGTAGGTTGTTTGTTCTGCGCTTTCCTTGAATCGCATGACGGGCACTTTATGGAACAGGTACCCGCCGTCCTCGTACGACTTCCACGGTCGTGGGGGAATAAGCATGGGCAGATGTTTCGGGTGCATGACGACGGACATGTCGTCTTTTGCGATCCGGGAGGAGACGGCCGGGTTGAGTTTGATAATTCCGAGCTTGTTACCCTTTACATATTCGTAGGCGTGGGCGAACGCCGGTTGTTCCTCGACGCTACAAGACAACGAGGGAAGTGAGCGTTTCGTTTGCGAATGTCGGAACCTTCGTACTTACTGTTCAACTCCGTCGGCATCTTTCATGTACCTTGTCACCTTTGCAGTATCGATAAGCGCACGAACGAGGAACGACCCGATCGCGAGATGCTTAGCCTGCGTCCAATCAGGCGTCCAGACCTGGCGCAGGGACTCGATCGTAAACTCGTCCAACCGATTGAACGTATTCTCTCCCGACTGGTGATCCTTGGCGCCGTCTGCGGCCGCCGCCGCGCCGACCGTTTTCCCGATTCTCTCCCACGCCGCACGAATCGACCGCTCGTTCCCGCCACCGCCGCCGCCGCCGCCACCGCCTGGGGACATACCGCTCTCCCCGATCGAACGCAACCAGCTCGTCGAGTCCTCGCCGATAATGCTCTGCATCGTGGACGCCCTATATTCCGTCTCGACCGCTTTCCCCACACTCAGCAACGCACGCAGGGTCTTCATCCCGTCCGACACGCCGCCCGAGTTGCCCAGCCGCATGATCTCGAGGATGGTCACCAGTGCGAGTCGATCTGGGGACAACAGGCGCAGGTAGAGCGCGAGATCCGGGTTGGCGGCGGTCCTATCAAACGAAATATCCATCACGGACTCGACCTTGCCCTGTTTCCCGGCACCACCGAGCGCCTTTTCCTGTGCCTTCTCCTCGACCTTGTCGAGCGCGCCCAAATCCGCCTCCAAGCGGCGCGTCATGCCCTGCAACCAGTCCCACATCCACGCCTGCAACTTTCCGCTCCCGAGTTTTTGAGAATCCGCCACATCCTTGAGGCCCATGGCGAGCATTTGTTCATGGGCGTGTTCCAGCTCTGCCCTCGCGGCTTGAAGGGACGCCGCCTCGAGCGCTTCTTGCCGGCGAATGGGAAGGTCGTCTGCCCCCGTCTCCAGGCCCTTCAACGTCGCACGGAGATTGGCGATCGCGAATCGCGGAAGGCCTTCCATGGAGTGCTCATCCAGTACACCAGCATCCTGTGCGAATTTCGAGCTGTAGCGTTCCTTCTACTCCCCTCCGCGGGTATCAGCGCGCACGTTCCCCTGTGGGTAAAGTAACACTCGCACTTACTGCTAGAATAGGTTTCACCTGTTGAACATCCCTCGGGCCCTCGGCTGC
Organism: Naganishia randhawae; assembly: GCA_013461525.1. Classification (NCBI taxonomy): domain Eukaryota; kingdom Fungi; phylum Basidiomycota; class Tremellomycetes; order Filobasidiales; family Filobasidiaceae; genus Naganishia; species Naganishia randhawae. The sequence goes on from JABRPJ010000118.1 coordinate 13,753, forward strand.
GCGTTTCCTCCTCTCCTCCTGCTGTCCCTTGACGATCTGAACGTCCCGCACGAGCTCCTCCCGGCCCGTCGCTTCGGCTGCGTCCTGCAGCCTGGCGAATAGGATTTCCCGGTCGAGGCTGTTGAACGCCGTGACGAGTTCCGACAGGTGGAGAACGGAGGGGTGGTCCAGGTAGGGGAGGAAAGGTGCCAAGTCTGATCCGGAGCTGTAGATGCCAAGTCAGGGTGCGATAGGGTGTGGTGATGCTGATGAGCAGCGCGCGGAGTGACGTACTGTAAGAGCCCTCTCAGCCATCCCTGGTAAACCTTCTCCCCGCCTCGCTGCAATCCCACAGGACGGCCCTGCAGTCCCGCCGTCGTTGTCCCTGAAGAATCCGCCGTCACATGAAATCCCTCCCAAAGCGCCACTAGGTCCCTGGCCTTTTTCGCCCAAGCCTCTGCCGTGATGCGCGTGATGTCATCCCTGCGTTCGTCCGTCTTGTGCGTCGGAACGGCCGCCAACGCGGCCACGCCTTCAATCACTGACCCCCACACTGCGGCATCGGGCACGGCACACCTCGCCTCCTGTGCATCCGCAACAATACGCTTGAAGATCTCGTAACCCCTCGGCGTCGTCTCCTTCCTCTTCAAGCACACGGAAATGAGGGACAGCGCGTCCAGCAGGCCCGTCGAGGGGTACAGCTCGCTCTGGGTGCGCGTGTCCGGGTGTTCAGGCTCGCGGTGGGATGGACGGAACGCGGTACGGCTGACACGGTCGTCCGGCAGCGGAGTAGGGAGGATGGTGAACGCCGGAAGCGTGCCGCGGGTGGCACTCTTGTCCCGCGCAGGAAGCGGGTCGAGCGCTGTTTCATGGTGCTCGTCGGCTGTCGGACGAGCGACGGCGGCGGCGGCGGCGGTGGCGAGCCGGTGGACGGTGACCGAGGGGGCCACGACGTGGGTTGTGCGCCGTGCTGCAGCACGGTGGAGTGCCCTGAACATGGTGGGTGTGTGGGGTGTCCCTGCTGTCCGCCACCTTGACTGGAGGAAACGGAAATCTGTGCGAGACAAGCCAGAAATATCTCGCGGCGCGTCACGTGACCGGGTAGGGCCCTGAGCCTGGCCCACCCTAGGCCTTGACGAGGTTCCAGGCCGCCTCCTCCGCCCCTCCCCCCTCCCCTCCCTGCCCCGCCAGCAATGGCCACCCAGCAGCACGTCCACCAGCTCGGGGACATCCTCCAACGCATCCTCGCCCCCTCCCCCGCCGTGCGCGAGCCGTGAGTCCGCCGTTCCCGCGCAGTCTTGCCGCGCGCACGTTGAACCCCATGTCCTCCTGCAAACAACCAGCGCCGAAGCACAGCTTGCAAGTTACTTTGCCGCAGTGGACCATGCCTCGGATGCGTTGTATGCCCTCGCGCTGATCGGGCAAGGCGCTGGGGCGTACGCTGTCGACGTGAGCTCCTGGTCCCGTCCCCGTCCGCGCATGCTCACGAGTATTAATACCTTGGCCTGTGGCTAGATCCGGATCCTCGCCCTTGTCCTGCTCCGCAGAAAGGCATTCTCCTCGCTTCAAGACGGCAACGGTGGCAACGTCTTCGATGCCCTCCCCGCATCGGGGAGAGAGCGGATAGAACGGTGCCTGATGAGCATGCTGCGCGATGAATTCGACGGAAGGGTCCGACGAGGGGTAGAGGATGTCGTCGGTCGATGGGTGGAGGGAGGTGTGTCGTCGCCCGCATCCCTCACAGGCTCTTTCTCAGGGCGCTACTGATCCCCACGTCGTCCCGCCCCTGCCTCCCTCTAGGCCCGCTCCCAGAACTCACATCCACACTCCTCGAACTGGCAGCTACTTCGTCGCCGCTGCACCGAATATCAGTATTCCACCTGCTCCTCTCCAACCCGGACATCTTCACCCTCTCCTCGCGCTCTGCCACGTGGCCCGTGGGCACTGTAGTGCAAGTCCTCGTAGGCGGAATGGACGACCCCGTCCCTGAAGTCCGCGTAGAGGCAGTCCGCGCCGCAGCAGCGGTGATCACTGCCGGAGAAGAATATGGCAAGCTCCCGCGTGCAGAGAGAACACGCGTTGGCGCTGGGCTGGTCGCCAAGATCTGTCAGGTACGCCGCCCCTCCCCTCGCCCAACGTTCTATAAACCCAACTCCTTCTATCCCAACCTTTCCCTTACTGACTTCCCGACCGTGCGCAAACGCCGCGTAGATCCTTCCAGCGTTTCCCTCCGCCCAGACCCAACCGTGCATCGAAGCCCTAACCAGCATCTCCGAGTCCCACGACAACTCCAACACCGCATTGTTCCCCTTCCCTGTTCTCGCGCAGCTGATCCCGTTCCTCATGACCCTCTGCCGCCTGCCCTTGGCGCTCGAACACACGCTCCCCCCGCTGCTGCACGCCTCGGCCCACGCGCCCTCGTCCGCTCTTAGGGACAAAACGCCGGCGGCGGCGGCGGCGACGGAGGCAGGGGATGACTTCCCCGCTGCCTACACGCGTTTTTCCGGCGCTTTGAATCTGCTCATCACTCTCTGCGGACATATAAACACCGGCCTGCACCACCATCCGTCGCTTCACGCAAGAGAAATCGTACCCCTGTTGCTTGCGTGGCTGGCGCTCGGGATCTGTTCACATCCGCTCGGGAGCGAGGAGGAGCGGGCGCTGGTGCAAGCTTGGGTGGAACGGGACGATGTGAGTTCCCCTTGCCCCACTTTCCTTTCTGTCCAAATTCCCGATCAGAGAGGCTTATGCGTGTGGTCCTGAGGGTAGACGGAAGAGGAGGATGATGAGGTTACTGAGATGCAAGAGTACGGATTGGAGGCGTTTGCAACGATACTGCGTATGCTTGCTCCCTTGCTTTACCTTTTCTCGCCACGCAAGAAACTAACCCTTAATCGTCTTTCCTTCCCCACCCGCCCGCTTCGCTTGGCAGCACGGGCCGACTTCCTCCAAACCTTATTCGAATACGTCCCCGCCATGATTTCCGCCCCCGACTGGCGGGTACGAGCCGCAGCATGCGAAGCCATTGGTGCGATCTCACTTGCGACCAAGGATGTACGTTCCCCCTGTTCCTATCCCTGCTTCCTTCCTGTCCGTCAAGTCTCCTTTCTCTGAGCTAAATCCATGGAAACGCGTTGCAGGCCGTCGTAGGGAAACTAGGACAAGTGCTGCAGCTGATCTCCCAGCTGATGAGCGATCCGCATGTGCGAGTCCTGTTCGCCGTGGCGGATGCGGTGGGGAACATGGCAGAGGTGTTTGACGTGAGTCGTGGTTTTGGCTATTCGCCAATCTTTGTGCTCGTCATGCGGGCGCAACCGACTGAACGTTATCGCTTCTCCAACTCGGCTTCGGTTCGCAAAGTCGGATCTCACTTCGCCCGACCGTCAGAAATGTTTCGAGATGTTGTCGTACCTCTTAACCCACGCCCACGTCGATCGAGTAGTGGAACATGCGGCACAAGCACTGGTGCCGCTAATTGATGCATCGGAGCAAGGAGACGTCGTCCCGTACCTGGAAGGGATTGTCCAGGCGTGAGTTGCTCTCGTGTAGTTGCTGATAACCAACCGCTGATGCGTGTGTGCGCAGGCTGGTAGGGTTGTTACAGAATCGACCGCTATATGTGCAGCAACAAGCACTGAGGACGCTAGGTCCGTTGCACTTCCCCGAGTACTTACGCTCTTTACTTACGTACTTGGCCACCTATCGTAGCGTCATTAGCGATCACCGCGGACAAAGCATTCAGGCCTTTCTACGGTGCGTTCCTGCTGTTGGACATGGACCATGCGCAAGCGCTGACCTGCGCTACAATGCGTAGACAAACTCATGCCGGAGCTGTTGAACATGCTCAGTACGCCCGTAGCCAAAGACCGCCGGATGTTGAAAGCTGTTGGAATCGAATGCGCGGCGTTCATTGGCACGGCAGCAGGCAAGCAGGTACGTACGGTTTCGCGCATCTTGCAACTCGGTGGACGCTTATCAGTAGTGGCACATAGGTGTTCAAACGAGACGCAGCGAGGCTGGCAGGAATTATGGCGGAGATTCAGCGTAAGTAGTCCATTAGCAGTTGACCCTCGGTCTGCGTTGCTGACCTGCGCACCCGCTATCTAGAGAGCATAACGGACGACGACGACCCACAGTCCGGGTACCTGACAAGCAGTACGTCCGCAACCGTCCCCTTTTCGGTCATTCAGGGGTTGATCTGTCCTGCCCTTTAGCGTGGAGTTTCATCGCGGACGCGCTTGGGGATGATTTTGAGCCGTGGATGCCACTCGTGATGAGCAAGATGCTGACGGGTGCCCAGCAACCCGTCCAGGTCAAGACTTATCAGGGTATGTTTGCGGTGCATTCGTGGCGAGTGCTCGTATCTGACGGTAATCACTCGCCTCGACGGCCTACTAGATGACACAGAAGAGGTCGCCACCGGGTGGGATGTGATCGACGATCAATACCTTTTGAACACCTCTGCGCTGGAAGACCGGCTGACACACGTGCAGCAACTTGATCAGATTTGCGTGCATCTTGGGTCGCGACTGATAGAAAGGTATCTTGACGATGTGGCAAAGTGCTGTATCGAGAATCTGCAGTTCAAGTTGGACGAAAGCGTTAGAGAGGTCCGTTTCGCGCGCGAGGCTGATCAGGGCTCTTGCTGATGTTTCTTGTCTGCCCTTTTTTCTGTTGGGGGTCTTCAGGCAGCTGCAGGGTAAGTCTGGAAGCCGTCTACTGGTAAGCGTGGACATTGACACGCTTTGATTCCCAGTTTCATCCCCACCTTGACAAAGCACGCGAAAGCGACTAATCGTCCTGAAGTGCTCGAAAGCGTTCTATCAACGCTACCCGACGTGATTCTTCGCGAAGAAACCATGTCGGTCCTTTCGACTCTATACGACAAATTACACGAAAGCATCGAGATCCTTGGTCCACCACTCTCACTCCCTCCCGCGTTTGTCCAGCGACTTACACAAGCGACGCATTTCCACCTCTCGGCGATCGGTGAGCAGCGAGTCATGAGGAAGAAGCTGGTTGAGGCCGGGGATGAGGAAGGTGAGCTAGAGTATGAACGAGGGAAAGAAGAAGAGGAAGACGAGGCGTTGGATTCGATCGGGAGGTTATTGTACGCCTTGGACAGCGGACACGCCTTGCTGTTCACCATCGGCGGGCTTAGGGAACTCGCCCTTTCCCCCGAGTAGGCTCGAGGGGTATATAGTACTGGTGCATAGCTGTTAAGAGAGACTTGATGACATGGATACATGTACGTTAGATCATGTTGTATTCTGGCGAGAGGGTCCGAACGACAGGGTTCGATAATCACGAATTTTTTCCAACACTGTTTTGGATATATTGTCGTCTCTATCCCTTTCCTGGTTCACGCTCTGAGATGAGGTACACGACTGCTAGCCACTGGCCCCTCTCCTTGATGCCATTCTCAAACACGCAAATCAGGGTGGGAGTATGTATCGACATACCATGATCTGGAACAGGAGAAAGGAGGACTTTTCTACTATGTTTCTACGCAAGATGTAGACTGGCCGTACTGTTACCTCTGCATAAGGAGCACCAATAACTAGTTTCGTCGAGAACAGCCAGTGACGAGGGAGGACTCGATGGGGCCAAGGACTCGCTTGATGAGTATGCAGCTCCAGCTACTTTCCTTTTCCATCTCGTCTGATTGGACACCCCCCCACCCCGCCTGTGCAAGGTATGCCTGATTCCCCTGCTTGCTCAATCCGAATAGTAGGTTTGTACTTGTTTCAATTGAGCAAGACAAAATCCGGCAAGGAAGGTCACAATGGGACGTTTCTCCACGGCCAGTAGTGGCAATTCGAATACTAGGCACAGGCGAAACATGGAATGTCGCGCGACTGAGGGAGGCTCAAGGCATTGATCAGAGGCAAGTAGAGCAGGCATATTCCACGCCAGGGTAGAAAGGGCATGAATACCCGCTGCAACTGCTTTCGCATTGAGCGATACCATATCGGACAAAGATGGTGAAAGACGTTGACCGAGTTGGGGCCGCTTTCGTGGAAGAGTTGGAATCAACGCAGATGGGGTGAGGGAATGCACATGGAGTAAGGCCGCTACAAGGAAGACGTTGATGTTTACGGGGAACGGTACGTGGCTTACCGTGAACCCGGCGCCATCGGAATAGCCCATTTGTGTGGATTTGCACTGAGGGAGGTGGTCGATGCCACGCTGCAAGGTCAGGTCTCGAAAGTGCATTCTCTACCCTCTGCGGAGGATACTTTGGAGGGAGATGTTCGAAGGTGGTGGCGCTAAAACAGTCGAGCCGAATCGAAACTCGTCTGTGGACTGACCTGCTCGGTTAGGACAGCTGCAACTAAAAGTCCGGGCATGTCTTAGAGTTGCAGTAATTACAAGCTTGCAGAACGGCTATCGCATGAACGCATCTTCAGATGGTAAGTGGGATTGGGATGTTGGTAATCCGGTGTTTGTTGCTCCTCCTCCGTCCGTCATTCAGCGGGGAGGTACGCAAGTGATCGTTCCAATAACTCGCCTTTAGCGCTCGATAGTGGAGTAGGTTACTTGGTGTCATGCTATAGCGTCATGTTGTATCCCCTCTCGACTTCCGCCCCTGGCTCGCCCGCAATCGGAACGTTCAAGTATACTTTACAGATATCCCTCGACGACCGCGCGCGGCACCGCTTCGCGTTCCGATATCATATACAGGCCCCAATGTCTAGTTTTGTGATCTATGGGCGCAGGGCAAGTTGATGGTTCTCTGCACGGCGTACAAGACACGCTTGATTCCACTTGATGCGATATGGAACCCAGCACAGAAGACACGTCATTACCATCAACCTCGCGCTAAATACACGTCACTCGGTTGTGTCTAAAATAAGCGCAATCTGCGACCAGAAAAAAACGCAAACGAGCGGGGGAGGGAGCGAATTCTCGGAGAGCAAGCGTCGGTGTGCATCGCATTTGTAAGTGATGCGGCGCGGTGACAACGTCAAGAGGGATAGTGTGGTGCTGATCCGTATCCTCCCTTAGCCTACAAAACCACTCATTGTCCGCCAAGCCACGCACGATGTCTGACGCCACCAAGAACGCCGAACGGGAGGAGGAGCACCAGACCTTTGAGGGTGTCTGTAAGTCGTCGTGTTGTGTTGTTTCGCGGGGTTGCTTGGTCGGGTGGCAAGGACGTTGATACGAGTCGTGGAGCGAGAGGACGAGGTGTCCAGGAGAAGATGAGCGTTTGCTGACCGCTTTTTCTGCGCTTTTTCCCCTCCTTGATATCCCTTTCTCCGTCGTTCCTGGGCCTGTTTCGTTCCGTCTTGTTCCTTGTCGCTCCCTCGCTTGCCTTGCGCTTGCTTGTTCCGCAGCCGCCGGTGCTTCCGCCACCTACCCCATGCAATGTTCCGCCCTTCGAAAGGGTGGTTTCGTCGTCATCAAGGGTCGACCCTGCAAGGTCATTGACATGTCCACCTCAAAGACCGGAAAGCACGGCCACGCAAAAGTTCATTTGGTCGCCACGGATATCTTCACCAACAAGAAGCTCGAAGATATCTCGCCTTCGACCCATAACATGGACGTTCCCAACGTTACCCGAACGGAATACACCTTGGTTAACATTGACGATGTGAGTCGCGACGTCCGACGAGTGAAGCGAGGAGGGCATAGTGGGCTGCGAGAGAAGAGCGCCGAGAGTCACGCATGCGAGCGAGTCCTTCGAGCGAAGCGAGAAGCAGTGCCTGTGCCGCAGGCTACGAGTCCGGCAGACCCCCGATGCTGGCCTAGAACGGCTGAGGCTCGATGTCTTTGTCTTTCGAGGCGGTCGTATGACGGGCGAGACCCGAGATTATGGCTCCTGTCGCCCGATTTTCTCAAACACCGCTATTGCCCTCCTGCTCCGCTGCTTGGCCTTACCTTGCGCACCACGCCCTAATGCTCACACTCCTGTCATCCGCAGGGCTTCTTGAACTTGATGCTCCCCGACGGATCCCCCAAGGACGACGTCAAGGTCCCCGAAGGCGAGCTCGGCAAGAACATTGAGCAAGCGTTCGAGGATGGCAAGGAGGTCAGCGTTACCATCATCGCTGCCATGGGTGCGTCACGCCATCTCTCTGCCTTGCCTCTTCCGTCACTAACGCATCTGGTCTCCTCCGAGCAGGTGAAGAACAAGCCATCACCTTCAAGGAAGTCTCCGCCTAGATGCATCCACACACAGTTGTACAGTAGACGCTTCCCGCGCACCTCTGCCCTAGAGGTGCGCGCATGCGTTGGCATAGGAATGTATCGGTGCGGCGTCTCGTTGGTCGGTCCGTTGGGTTCGGCGGTGCTACATGTAGAAAACGCACGGCAGGGTGTATATGGCTCTCGCGCCGCGGCCCCCACCCATTTATCCCCAAAATATAACATATATTGTTACTGCCGCTCTGTTGCGAGTGCTGTTGATGGTGTGGGTAGATGGTGGTTGCTGCTTGCTCCGGGCGCCGGGCCCGCTCCGTCGGCCAGAGTCGGCCGGGCTGTAGCCATGTAGACCGTGTTGATCATTCTTCTACTCCCCTGGCCCCTCTCCCCCTGGCCTTTCCTTCCCCCGCGTCACACCATGCCCGACGACGCCGCCGCCACCACCTCCCTCCCGCGCGCACTCTCCACACAGGCTCTAACGCACGTCATCGCCCACTCCCTCCGCACCGCAGGATTCACCACCGCCTCGTCCCGCGCACTGCACACCCTCTCTGCTGCTGCGGAAGTGTACCTCTCCCAACTCGCGTGCCTCGTCGTCTCCAATGCGCAGGACGTCAGTGCACGTAGGCTCGTAGGAGTCGAAGATGTCTTGCAAGTCATGCAGGATGAACTGGTGGGCATTGGCGATGCAGGGGACGTCAAGCGCTTTGTGGAGAGGGAGATCGCTGGCCTCGCTCCTGGCAACCCTAAAGTTGGCACCCTGACGGGAGCAGGAGGGGTCGGGAACATGCTTGTTAGCCGTGCGAGGCGGTACCGTGCTACTGGGGGAAAAGTCCCGCTGGAGATGAACGAGCAGGAGGTAGAGGATTGGTTTGAGCGTGAAGAGGAGCAACGAAGGGCTGCGGCCGGGGCAGGAGGAGTGATGTTGAGTCGGATGTCTGGGGTCGCACCGCCGCCGGATGTTGGTGCTACCGCGAGAAGAAGCGAACGCGGCAGGATCAAGGGACTCGAGCCGCTGCGTGGTAGGTCTTGTCTTGCACAACCTCTCACTACGTCGAACCACGCTGACCCCGCTCGTATGGCAGTGCATAATCAAGAAGGACTCCCCACAGAGACGGAAAGGACAGACAGGGTGGTGCTACATAGTGTGTCGCTGCCCCCGCCTGGTCAGTACACAGTGGAACCATGGACGCCTGCGCCCCGCTCGCCGTCTCCGTCGTCGTTGCCATTGGACGATATAGCAGAGGTCAAGAACGAGGGCGGACCAACGTCCCCCTTGCAAGGCGAGAGTAGTCCACGAGGCATCAAGCGTCGACGATCGTCTCCGATACCGCCCTCCCACGGCGCGCAACACCTGCATCATCGTACGCTTCAGCCGATAGACGCTGCGTACTTGGAGGAAGACGCTGCTCATGATACTTTGGCAGTATATGATGAGCCGTACCTTCCCCCGCTTCCCGACAAGCTGAAGATGGAAACAGGTGGACGAGAGGAAGAGCAGGAGGGAGAGACAATACGTCGGAAGCGATACAACAGCTCTTCCTCCACCGCCGCCGCCGCCGGCCCGGCGCCCGGCCACGGCATGAGCGAACCCGCTCGTCGTACGCCGCTGGATATCTACACCTCCGGCGCAATCCCGTACGACCGTTCCACATTGGCAATCGCGTACGACGTGTCCCATCTGACGGCGATGGAATGGCGCAAACCACGGTCCGCCCCTCCGCCGCTCGTTCCTTCGGTCGTTCCCTCCCTCGTCAAGGCGTATCATGCCGCGAAATCCGATGTTCTGAAAGCCCCGCCGAGCAAGTCGTCTCGGTCGTTCAAGATTGCTGCGGCTGACGTTGTTTCAGCCACTGTTGGACACCCGCTGTTACACGTGCTTGCGGGAACGACGAACCAGGTCCCCGGGCTGGCGAATGGGTCCGGAACAGCGACGCCGCGCGGGAATCCGTTTATCCCTTCGTACCCCATCTGGGCAAAGACGGGACTCCCCGTCAACGAAGCGCACGAGCGGGATCGACGGGAAAAGGAAGTGTATCCGGTGAAACCGCTCGCGAGACCGTCCACACCGCTGCCACCGATGATGGCGCTCAATGTTACGCCGTCGCCAGCGATCTTTAACCCGCACCGCCCGGAACTTTTGCGCACGTTGATCACGGAGATGGCAGGGCATCCGCTCATTGAACATTCTTCGAGATCGGGCTGGCTTCGTCCGTCCGCGCTGAGGCAGTTTACCACCATCCAGCCGCCTGACGCGCTCAAAGTGGACGCGGCTACCGCGGCGGCCGACAGGGAAGGGGAGCTGAGGGTGGGCATGCCGTACCTCTATGGCGATGCTGTTCGTGCGCCCGGCCAACTCGGGTCCATGGATGCCAAAATGCGCGCAGCGAGAGCCAAGGACAGGAGGCTCAAGGCGTCCGCAAAGGTGGAAGGAAGTCGCAAGTTGAAGCTCTCCTTTAGCGGAGGAGCTGCCGCTACGACCGCTGCTGCCCCAAAGTCCGACGTCCACACTGGCTTGTCGGCGGAGCAAATCGAGGCCGAGGAAGCCCTCCTCAAAGACCGCGATGAAATCATGCTCCGCGCTACCTGGCCGACCATGGATGAATCCCGGGGCGACTGGCAGGAATTGATGGAACCCGTACATACACCCTCTGCGGATTCACAACCGCTGCCTCCAAAGATCCTGGCCTTTGGAACCGGGTATCGACTTTCCGATATCCTTCCACCGGCGCCGACGCCCGCGCCCACGTGGGACCACGAAGGGAACGGCAGCCCGGCAGCAGAGGTGGCGGGGGCGGAAATGACGCGCTCCGTTAGCCGATCGAGTGGCGTGGATCGTTCCTCAGTCGGAGGAACCGCCGCCGCTGCCGCCGCTGCCGCCGCTACTTCTGCCGATCGAAAACTCGTGTTCCGGATCAAACGCCCGGGCGAGGTTACCCCGATCTCGGAATCCCCGCCGCTCGACGCTGGACCCGGTGGCCACCGCACGGAGGGTGGGAATGTGGCGGCGGCATCGACGACGACGACGCCGCTGGAGAGTCGGCCGCCCGGGTTGAAGTTTAAGCTCAAGCTTCCGACGACGGGAAGTGGTGCACCGTTGTAGCTAGATGGCCAGATAGTACATGGCACGATGTGTTGCATGATGTGACGCCCGGGGTGGAAATGTTTCTTGAATCATCTGCAAAGGAACGTGAAAGCAGCGACACAAAAGCGCCGCCAGCCAGCTTGAGTGGCAGCTGCCGTAGCCGCTCGGGCACTACTAGCATCAGTGTGACGGTTGCACGGTTCGATACCCGATAAGACTTGCTCGTTGATGTGCCATGCTTTGCCTGGCACCGCCGAACAAGCACGGCTCCATCGGTATCTATCGCCGTCGTCGGCCGGATCGGACGAGTGCGCGTGCGATACGGCAGGTTGTTACAACGAGCCATCATCATCAGTGTCGAATTCGCGAGTGGCCTCCCAGGCTTATACATCACAACCGGCGCTTGCAACGGTCTACACTTACAGCTACGTCTATGCTGCATGATCTTAGACATGCCTGCCAGCCGCAGCACACCTTGCGTTGGATAGGTTGCGAAAAGGCAACACGCAAGGCAAATACGACGGCGTAACCTCGACCCAGACTGTCCGCGCGCGTGCAAGTTACCAACAAACAGGAGCTTTTGGTGAGGACCCTTCCTCCCGCGCGTGGCTGGGACGCCTTGCAAGTCGTGCTGGAGACGTCACCGCGCCACGCGCCGTGGTGCCTGACGGAACAGCCGACGCCGCAACGGGGGACAGCAAGTCGGCCACAAGGAGGATGGAGGGGTCGTGACATTCTTGTTCGAGTTGATCGCGTATGAGTTGTAGATCAAGACCAACAACCTTCCATCCGCAATCCTCATCGTCCTCGACAGCGGTGTGTGCGTGTGTGGCGATTCCCAGGGATTCCCCCTGCAGGTCGTGATAGCTTCGTGACTGTCCGCGTAGTACTGGAACCACTTGAATGCGGACGTTGGCGGCGGGTGGGGTACAGCCTGCATGTTGTCTACCTGCGCCAGGACCTGATGGGCGGGGCGGCGGTCACTGGATCAGACGGATTGTATGCGATCGCTCTACGCTAGTATTACAGTACTACGACCGCTAGAGTGCCCGCGGTGACTCCACAGGGATAGGATTATCCTCCACATGACCTCCCTATTCTCTGCGGCCCTGGCGGCATTCAGGTCGATTTACCCACCAAGAACTCGTGATGATATGCCTAGAATGCCTAAAGTGCTTGCGTGAGGAACCATTGTCAGGGAACAAGAGATGGAATGCGTCGGGAAGGCACTAGGACATGGTCTGGCATCGTTCGCCTGGGCCTGCAGCCGCGGAGACGGAGATGGCCATGCCCGCGTTTCGGGGCGTATTGCCCGCGTTTCAGGGTGTGTTTCAGGAGACGGGCGCATCACGGATTGATTCTCCCGTTTGTGCGGCCCCTCGTTTCGCTCTCTTCCTCTGCCCGGGCCGCCTCGGGCCGGCCATCTCTCTCGCCTCGACGCGATGCTCCCTTTCACCGCTGACGATCCCCAAATGGATGTAAAGGAGGGGATCGTAGCCGGTGCGTGTGTCCTCCCGGGGCTGATCGCTTCGGGTGCAACAGATACCGCCAGCCCTCCCTCGGACGCTTCCTCGGGGAGAACACCCACACATTCGTCCCCGATCGCTGGCTTTCCCCCTGCCGGAACCCGGTGACGCCGACGCGGACGCCATGAGCGTTCTTGCCATTCCGCGGCTTGAACCTGCGGCAAGCACACCGGGACACCATAGAGGTCATGGGAAACATCGGTGAGTTCCTCGGGCGTCTCAGGTGACCAAGGAACGCGCCGCAAGAGGAGGAACGCCAGTCTCCGAATCAAGCCCGAAAGAGGCAAGGACGCGTGGAGATCGAGGGGCAACGAAATTCCCTCCTTTGTGCATTCCCTTCCGCAGCCCGCTCACTGTGCTGATCTCTCTCCCCACTCGCTAGGCGGAGCCTCCATGCGACCGTTACCATCCCCGTTCAACCTGCTGCATCACCACCGGCACCACCACCGCCTATCGCAGCAAGCCCACGGGGGAAAGAACCGCAGCCCACGCTTCGGCAACCTTCCCCACCCGAAGTAACAGTCGAGGTCCCAGCCGACGTGCTGATCCACACCCACTCCCGGCCCAACTCTCCACCACATCCCGCTGATCACCCTCCGCGATCACTCGGACACCAGAGATCTGCCTCGACGATCGGGCACGGCCATCAGCCACATACCGTCGTTCAGGTTTTCCCCGCTGCTGCTGCCGAGCCATCCACGGCACGCGAGAGTAAACCTCGGACGATCACGGATCCACCACTTCACCACACACACAGATTCCCTCACCCACCCGAACCGACTGCCGCATCTTCCCTCGCAGTGCCTAGCGTTGGGCTTGGCGCGTTGCCTACCCGTCAGATGAGCGTTGACGGGCCGAATAGGTTTAGTGATATTCAGCCGATTCCCATCAGTACGTCCTTCCGCTCTCCTCACGTGTATCTGCTGATAAACGTCCTGCCTTCCGTGCGTATATCTTCTAGTCGATTACCATTCGTTTATACAGGACCGGTATCACCATCCGTCACGGAAGCAGCATGAACATGCTTTGCATGAGATTTCGCATCCCGCGCCCCCGGCACATGCACGTGGTAACCCCATCACTGCAATCGTACGGCCTTTGCCATCCCATGTCCGAGATTTGCCTAATAGCATTACCCACCAGGTGCACGATCCGGACCACGATCACCGAGACAGCGGGGGACAAAGACCGACGGTTTCCCCCGTGGCCGCGGCCGCGGCGGCGGCGACTCACGAATCGGACGAGCAGCATACACGGCATTCGACAAACCACGAGCGGAAAAGCTCCCGTCATCATGGTCATCATCACCGGAAATCGCATCCCCACCACCACCACCACCACCATCATCATCATCGAGCGACCAGTCCGGACGACTCTTCGCACCACTCAGAGCCCACGGCGTACCGCAAGGCTGAGCCTCCTGCTGGTCCCCCGGCAGACAAGAACGGGCCGTACGTCAACCGCGTGCAACCCGGGCTTAGGCGGGTGTCCATGTACTAACGCGCGAGATTCACCCCCCCCCCCCTTTTTTGTGCCTCGCCCCCCTCCAGGTATGCGTTTCCGCCCGACTACAATGCACGCGCGGAGAGGGACCGGTTGCAGAGGGAGAAGCAGGCGGAGAGGATGCAAGCCAAGATGAATGCGGCCGCCGCCGCTGCTGCGGGTGGGTTCCCGTCGCCGCTGGGTATGATACCTGCTCCCTTCGGGTTAGGAATCGGAGTGGCACGACCGCAGCTGCTGGGTATGATGGCAGGTATGGGAATGGGAATGGGAGCGCCGGCGTTCATGTCCGGCGGTGGCATGCTTGGGCTTCACCCGCCGCTCATGGGCTTGGGCTTGGGACTCGGTGGGCCATGGGGACCGCCGCCGCCGCCGCCGATGGGTACTGGGTTGGGCATGGTTAATCCGAACGCGCTTCCTGGGCGGTTTGGACGGGATGTTTTGGGCAGAGATTTTGCGGGACCTGGTGGACTCGGTGAGTTATCCGCCCGGCTCGGGGCGATGGTCAGGGTGCGTTGCGGTATTGACGATTGTAGTGTCCTGCTACTCGTACAGGTCATTCAAGGGTACGTTGCTCTACCAAAACGACGTCTAACCTCGCGCTGTACTGAGTACACCTCGAGGCAACAGCCTTATCGACCGCCCGATCCTGGCAATTTGCGGCCAATGCCTCAGGGCTTGCCGATTGTCGCCCGGCCACCGAAAGAAGGATTTGACGCATATGGCCGACCGATTCCGCCTCCTGTGCCTGAAGGTAAGCCATGACAGCGGTACTACCAGCCAGGGGAAAGGTCACTGAATGCGCGGCGGCGGCGGTACCTCAGGATTCGACGGGTGGGGAAGACCACTTCCTGGCGGTCCCCGCGGAATGTTTCCGATGATGCTTAGACCAACCGGTATGATGGCTCCTAACGGCAACACGGGTATACCGGGCCAGACAAGTATGCAGCCGGAGCATGAGGGAATACCGAGCCCGGAGGAGTCGGAGACGTCACGTAGTGGTTCGAGAAGCTTTGAAGAGTACGTACCGAGCGGGATGACGGCGGAGTGGGTTCGTCGGCAGCGATCAAGTGGAAACGAACGCTAATGCCGAGCGTGCACGTTCTCCCTTCCTTTGCGGCCGTACGTCCTGGTTTTCCGCGCGCGCGAACAGGCCGCCCATGTTTCGACGTCCTCCATCAAGCGACGAGAGATACCACTACGGCGATTTCGACGCGTTCGCGTTCGCTGCTTCAGAGCTCGAACGACCGGATCGATTGCGTCGTCCACATCCATTGAAAGATCATGATGTTAGGAAAGACGAGTGGGCGTACTTTATCGACGTGTTATCGCGAGAAGCGTTTCGGCATCAACGCGCGCCGCACAGAGGATCACCACCGGGCCATTTGCAGCCCCGGTTGAGCAAGCGCGTACAGGACCTTTTGCGAGCTTGGCAGCACGGATACTTTGGTCCCCGTGCTGTGCGGGTGTACGTTTCCAAGGATGGGAAAAAGGTGTATGACCAGGGGTATGGTGTGCCTTTCCACCGGGCTGCCATGTCGATGTATGACGGGAGAAGCATGTACGATGATGCACCGACGCGACACCGAGAAACGTGCTCGGATGGGGCCGAGGGTTCGAGCGATGAAAGCGACGAATACGATCCCCATGAGGAAGCTAGGTTCTCTGCAAGGGAGACGGCGCATAGGTGGGAAAAGAGGCGACGTCGGGCACGAGAGGGAAGAGAGGAGCGGCATGCGGCAAGGCATGTGCTAGCGACAGGCGAGTGGCAGGTTCATTTCGAGTATACGGCGCCGACGGTGTTTGGTGCCAAGCCCCTGCGATATGGCGAAAAGCTGCGATATGAGCGGCCGTTGTAGCATCCCGGGACGAGCAGGGTGTGTTGTACGGAAGGCAGACGACTCGACCGATTCATCCAAACCTGGAGCGCAGGGACGTGCACGATCGACGTTTGTCTCAGAGCAATGATGGTCCCCCCGGCAATTCAGTCAAGTATCGGGCTGAAAGTTGGCATCCCCCCGCTGCCCCGCCCGCCTCGCCCCCAAACCTCCATGAGCATAGCCGCAGCATCCTCCGACGTTGCCTTTGTGCGGCGACTGCTCAGCGCGCCCCCTGGGGGCTGCTTGACGTCCGCTTACAAGCACTCGCTAGAGACCGTGCCCCGCGGGCAGGCCGATTGTCAGTGGTACCCTCCGAGAAACAAGCAACGTCCCCACGCCGTCATCGTTTTCTTCCCTGGTGGGCCGGCCCTTGCTGTGATCTTGCCCTTTTCGTGCTGATGAACCGGCCGCGCGACAGGTAATCCGGGACTGGTCGAATACTATCCGCCTTTTCTGCACAAACTCCAGTCGCTCATTCCCGCATCATACGGCATCATATCTCTCGGCCACGTCGGCCACTCGCTCTCCTTGTCCTCCCCGGCCCAACACCTCACGCTCGCCGAGCAGATCCAGGTAAAAGTCGAATTTGTTCAAAAGTTGCGCAAAGAGCTGGACCTATGGCGGAAAGAGGACCAGGCAATGGCGGGCTGGGGAGGTGACGACGGGCAGACGATGATTGGGTTGATGGGGCATAGCGTTGGCGCCGAAATTGCTGTGCAGACGATTCGAGGGGTTGAACATCCCGAAAAACCGCCTGTTGTGATCTCTAACGACGCAAAGCAACAGCAGCAGCCTGCCGAGCAGGCCCCGTTCCGGATCACCGCAGCGTTCCTCCTCTTTCCAACGCTCGCTCATATCGCACGTACGCCCAACGCCCAGCGGCTTCGCCCACTCTTCCATTCCCCACTGCTCCAACTCGCACCCGTCTTCGTGCTCTTGTTCAAGCCCGTCTTTTTGATGATCCACCTTGTGTACTGGCTCTTGCCTTCCACCCGCAACGCCCAAGCCTCTTCCATCTATGCTCCGAACCTGACGACCGTCACGATGCTGGAAACACCGACCGTGGTGTCCCATGTGCTTCGCCTCGCGCGGTCCGAGATGGAGACCATCCGTGAGCCGGATCTGGAGTGGTACGCACGGAACGGACAGGCAGGGAGTGGCCGAGTGTTTAGTTATTGGGGCGCAAACGACGGGTGGGTGGGGAAAGAAGGGGATGCAGTGAAACGTGCGTTAAAGGGCGTCGAGGGCCCGGATTCCAATACGGAAAGCGAGGAATCAGGGATGGTGGAAAGGGTCATTGATTGTTCCGATAATGTTCCGCATGCTTTCTGCCTCGGTACGCATATACCCCAAGCGTCCTCGGATCACATGCTGATATCATTCTCTACAGCACATAGCAATATTATCGCGGAAAAAGTAGCCACTTGGATCAAGCACGCGTTCAAGCAAAAGTCGTTGTAGCTGTAGTCGGTAGTTACGCCTCTTACCGGCCCCGGTGTCAACGCATGCAGGCCGCATAAATACGTCAGATCATTCATCATGGTCATCCCTCTTGCGCTGTCAGGATGAGATATCATCAGTGCCGCGCACATCGCCACAGAGAAAGAACACTCACCTTCATCTCCCTCGTAATCCGCTGGCGCGCTGCTGGGTGATGGGCCAATTCGTTGGGAACGGTAGACAACGGACTTCGTGCGAGTTCTGCACAAGGCAAGGAAGATGAGCTCGCGATGCGCCTGCGCAGCGTCAAAACATGAACGTACCCTGCTTCAAATCATACATGGTCTCCTCGTCCTGTGGACCCAAAAAGGTGATGGCGATCCCCTGTTTACCGGCTCGACCGGTTCGTCCGATACGATGGACGTATTTCTCGATCGTTGATGCCATTTGCCAGTTGATGACGCAGGTGACGTCGGGGACATCGATACCTCGGCCAGCCTGCACACACCTGGATCAGCAGCATTCCTCCCGCGCGAGCAATTCAGAGCAGACTCACCAGATCCGTAGCGACAAGCACCTCTACATCGCCGTCACGCAGAGACTGCAACGCCACCTCCCGCTGCTCCTGATTCTTTCCTGAATGCAGCGTCGTCGCACGTTTCCCAGCAGCTTGGACGTAGCGGACCACCATATCCGCCGTCTTCTTCTCATTGACAAACACGATCATGGGCGGCGGCAAGCCAAGGGTCCTTAACAATTCCTGCAGTCTGGCTTTTTTACGGTCCTCACCGACGACAAACTCGACGCGCTGCTCGACCGTATCGACTGCTTCACCGGCGTTGCCGATGACGACCGTGGCCGGGCGACGGAGGTATTGTTTTGCCAAGCGTTCAACGATGGGAGGCATGGTTGCGGAGAACAGTGTCGTCACACGGTGTCCCTTCCACCCCTTTTCCCCTTCCACATGTCCAGCACTGCGTTGCGGGTCCGCGGCCGCAGAGCCCTCCTTTACGTCTTCCACAAAGTCTGCTGGCTTCTCGTAGTCCTCCGGCATGGCATTCAGGATAAACGTCAAGTCCTGCTCGAACCCGAGATCGACCATCCGGTCTGCTTCGTCCATGACGACATACCGACATTGGCTGAGGACGAGGATATTCCGGTCGATCAGATCCTTGAGACGACCCGGGGTGGCGATGATGATTTCTGCACCGTTGCGCATGTTGAATTGCTGTTCTTCGACACTTCGCCCGCCGACAATGGACACGGTCGTGTACCCGAGGGGAATCGCAAATCGTTTGGTCTCGGCCTCGATTTGCTGTGCCAACTCTCGTGTCGGAGCCATGATCAACGCATACGGGCCCAAGTGTCTGTTCTCCTCGGTCAGTGCGGGGAGGTGGGATATGTACTCCAACATGGGGATCACAAACGCCGCTGTTTTCCCTGACCCTGTCTGCGCGATGCCAATCAGATCACGATTACTCTGTCCGATCGGAATCGCCTGCCGCTGGATAGGGGAAGGCTCCTTGTATCCGATCTCATCAACGATATCGAGGATGGCAGGCGGGATCGTGCTTTCCCGCCATGAACGCAGTGGGTGCGGGATGGATCCTCCGCGCGTGGCAATGGAAAAGTCTTCCCTAAAGATTCGCCAGTCCCGGTCTTTCATCTCCGAAAGAGGCTTTTCGGTCCAGTGCCGGTCGTCGATCCCGGACCGTGCCGCGCGGCGGCGTTCGAGGGAGTCGGCGTGACTTTAGGCGGGCAGGTGTCCGAGCGAGCGAGATAGCGAACAAAGGGAGCAGATGGACACGCGCCGGATCAGCGACGTAAACACACGGGTAAACGAGAGACCCCTCTCGAAAAAACCTACTAGTCACCCGTCTTGTCCTTCCCTGCCCCTGTGGGTCCAGTCCCCGCCAGCCCGGCTCCACCACCGACAACCGCGGCCGATGCACCACCACGTCTAAACGACCCGCCCTCATCGTACCCTGCCAGCCGACCGCCAAACGTCGTCCCCACCGTGCCGGAACCCGTGTACGCCTGCATCTGCTGCCCTCGGTACCCCGCTCCCCCATTGCGCGGATCGGTGAGCAAGGGCGCAGAAAGCGCAGAGGTATCATCCGCTTCGTCCCAATCAAACACGAATTTCTTGTCCCCTCCTGGTCCGGCACGTCGTGCGCGCGGTTTTTTCCCAGCGGAGGCGTCGGAAGGTCCTGCTCCGTTAAGGGCGGAGGAGCCGAGATATCGCGCGCGGATGATTTCCAGTTCAGCGGTAGGGATGGTTCGATCCCCGGCGTTCGATTCGTCCGCCTGGGGCGGCGGTGGCGGTGGCGGTGGCGGTTGCCCGGAGGAAGAGGGCTGGGAGAGCGGGCTGGGCGTGTACCCTGCCCCCGCAGCGGCTGCTCGAGGGCCGGAGGGCGGTGCGCTGCCACGCGGGCCACGGGGCGCTGTTGGCGGTGCTGCTGTTGCTGCCGGACCTCCTCGTCCGTGGTTGGCGGCGGCGGCGGCGTTGCCGAAACGGTCGTTGTAGTACCCCTGCCCCTGTGCTTGCGCGTTTCCGTACGCCTGACGCCCCTGAGCGTATCCCTGCCTCCCCTGCTGCGCCATGCCCCTCGCCGCCGGCTGCGCGGCCTCCCTTGCGGCCATCTCGAACCGCTCGCGCTCCTCCCGCTCGCGCTCTTCCCTTGCACGCTGCTCACGCATCTCCTCCTCGCGCCGCTGCACGGCCAACGCCTGGCGCTCGGCCTTGGTGAGGAACCTCGGCTTGGTGGCCTCTTCTTTTTCCTGTTTCTGCTTGGCGAGGATGTCCTCGACGGAGAGGGGGGCGCGGCCGACTGCCATGGTGATGGATGTCTGATCTGGGCCGGGAGCGGTGTCGCCACTGTTGCGGGTAGGAGGCCGGGATATAGCTGGCGAGCGGCTGGAATACACGTCATTTCCGAATCCTGCCCGGGGGGCACCCTGCTCCCAGCCAACACCCCCTGCACCGGGCGCACCCCCGCCAGCCAACAGAAAACGCCAGTCATCGAGGCCGACTTGCTCCGTCCCCCCGCCCGCCCGCACCAGCACACACTCCGCCGCAATGTCCATCATTCTCCGATCCGCCACCTCCTCCGCTGCCCGAGTCGCACGACGCGCGCCCAACGCCGCCCAGCAGGTCCGGGGAATCCACTTTGAGAACGTCGTCGGCAAGGTCAGTCCCACGAGCGGCGAGAGCGAGTGCAGACCGCAGACCGCAGACTGCAGACCGCAGAGCTAATAGCATGTCCCCTCGCGATAGACCATGCCCTTCAGCGTCAAGAGCAAGCCGGCGACCGGACTCAAGATCGCTCTGTTCGCCATGACTGGGTTCGGCTTGCCGTTCCTTGCTGCCGCGCACCATATGTGAGTCCCGACGAGCCGACGAGTGGGGCGAGGAAAAGGGACGGGGCGAGAACCGTGACAAGCGAGTAACGGGATGAGGGGTCCAACGAGGAGCAAAGCGAGGCGGGGCATGCGTGAAGTGTGCGCCGGACAGAGGTGGAGGATGAGCGGCTGGACGGGATCGTTATTCGGCGCGTCAGAGGGACGTTTGAGACCGACCTACGGACGAGGGAGAGAAACGCGAATGGCAGCGCGCAGGTGGCAATTCCGACTTGGCGCTGGGGGGGACTCACGGAAGGCGAGCATCGAGCGGAAACTGTTGTGGTCGTAAACGACGAAAACACTTCGGTGACTGCGGTTGCCCTCTTGACCAAGATGCCTCATCCATTCGTGCGGTTCGAAGCGGAATGTTGGAAGCGTGTGTGTGCGCGCGCATGCCGGGTGGTTAACGGTTCACGAGGAATTTTGAATGCGCGGCATAGATGGGGGGGAACTTTCGGGCGAAGGAAGGACGTCCCCTCGCTGCTGTTTCGCGAGTGACGAGCAAGTGACCGAGGTGTGGCCAGAGGGAGGGGTCGTTGAGTTGGCAAGGAAGGAAGGATGGCCGGTCGCATTCTTAGGAATGGCCGGTCCGTTGGGCGATCTCGACGTGCGAGGAGACGACGGTGGGAAAGTGTAGGGACGGGTACACTACTTTCTCCCCGCTGTCACCAACGTCGTCGCGGGGTGAACCACGTCGTCGCTTCTTTCCTGCACCATTACCCCAACCTTCATGACTAATCAACCACGCATCCTTTCTTTCCCCTCCGCACGCACACACGCGCACCCGACGAAAACGCCACACAGCGCCAAGTCTTCCGGTTCTACCTCGTAAACCCGCACCGCATTTTACACCATTTATCGGCCATTTGCAAAAGGAAGGGGGGAAAGAAAGCAAAGACGCTGCCGGGAAGAACAAGGGAGGGAAACGGGATGTATCGTTGTTGTCGGCGGGTAGATATGAATATGGCTATGAGGTGACGTCCTGCGTGCTATCACGGCGAACATTCCCATCCACAAAGTCTACACGTTCATCGTTCCCAAGATTGCAGCGAATCCCGTAAGACATTACCTCGTGCGACGGCCAATGACTACTCCAATGCTCATTCCGCCGTAGACATTTGCACAAGAGATATCGGATCATGATATGGCCTCAAGTCACCGATCACATAGTCGCCATCAAGGCGTATACAACAACTGCCGTACCGTTAACAAGCTCCCCGCCTTTTTCTTTTCACCCCTTACAGACTGCCACATCCTCACAAAGTCGGTCTTGTGGGTGAACTTGCCGCTCGTTCGCGTTTCATCGCCAACGACAGCGCAAGGTGATTAGCAAGGACGTCTTCAGTAACGAAAGTTTCGGGATGAACTCACTAATGGGGAACAACATGACTCTAATTCACATCAGGAGGCGTTCGCGGGTTACGTGAAGGGCGGATAAAGCTGCTCACCGTCGGGAGACTTGAGCGACGACTGTTTCCGCTCGACTGCTTGTTGCCATCCATTATCCATTATAACAGAGCTTCAAATGAGAGGCCTCCAAATGTCTTTGGTGCTGCGATGTTGACCGTTCTAGCCGGTGCTAAGAAGCTAGTTCCCATTAGCCGTCGACTCCAGAAGGATGGAACCGGCTGGTTGCCCTTGGATATGATGTTCCCTCGACAATGGCAGAGGTAAACATCCAGTTTGTTTTCGTGTTCGTTTTACCGTTCTACGAGAGCACTTGTATGGCAAAAGCGATGTGGACCATTGTACTCTTTGATGTAGCTTATGAACGGCTTTATTGACAAGAACTCACCGTGGACATTAGCTCATCAGCATGGGAAATTCAGCTATCCTGGCCTGAACTAACTAGGCATCGTCGACCATATCCACCATAAGCTTCGTCTTTGAACTGACACTACGGGAAAATCGCATAATGTATCGGACAAAAACGATGTGTCGAGGCGTCCAGCGTCCCGCGCCCTGAAGGAGTCGTCACCTCTTGAAGAGCTCGAAAGCGAAATCATCTCGCTTTGTGATTCCCTTCCAGCCGAGGAAAGTAGGAACCCGCCCCTATCCTATATCCAACCTGCGCTGACGATTTTTCCCAGTCTTCGGGTCCACATTGCAGCTCATAACGGGGACATGTACCTTCATCTACACTTGTGGGTAAGTGATACTGACCTGGCACAGCCGAGGCTTGAGCCAACCATAAGCATCATCCCCTCATAGTGCTATTGCATCATTGGTATTCTCTACCGCCAACCACAGTACTTAGGAGATTGTCATCTCTCTGCATGTACATCGAGCGGTCCCGACGCCGAAATGGTGGCGGAATGATCAAGAGCACTGGACCATTTTGTCCCGTAGACCGAATCGCGCCAGTTGCCGGGAGCATAATTTGGGAAGCGGCGCCTCTGGATCGAGTACGATAGCTCAAGATCTATGCAATCGCC
>JABRPJ010000119.1:0-36773 GCA_013461525.1 Naganishia randhawae
TAAGCCGTTTGATTGGGGCGTCCTCCGCGCTCCTTTCCCGTTCCGTCGGTGTTCCCCGCCGTACACATGGTTCCTTATACTAACCGCCGCCCCCCCCCCCCCCCCCCCCGCTTCTCCAGGCGCGGTTCTTCGTGATCAAGTCGTTTACGGAAGACGATGTTCATAAATCTCTCAAACACGAGATTTGGGCGAGTACAACGTATGGGAATCAACGACTGGACAAGGCGTTCGCCGAAGCCCAGGGACCTGTATACTTGTTCTTTTCGGTCAATGGATCGTGAGTATTCGGTTTCACTGTGGATAGTCGGCACTGCCGTTGACTCCCGAGCAATTCTCGCAGGGGTCATTTCTGCGGAGTCGCTCAAATGCTCTCCGCCGTTGATTACAATCAAACGTCGACAGTCTGGGCCCAGGACAAATGGAAGGGTATCTTCAAGCTTCGCTGGATTTTCGTCAAAGATATTCCGAACGGGTAGGTAGATGTATTTTGTGTCCCCGGCGCGCCTACCGCTGAGTTTCTTATCCCCTATCCCGTTAGCGCTTTGCGACATATCCGACTCATGAACACGCCCGAGCAGAAGCCAATCACGAATTCTAGAGACACACAGGAGCTGCTTTGGGAAGCTGGTTGTGAAGTGCTCAGTATTTTCGTCAAATTCAAGGAAAAGACCAGTTTGTTGCAAGATTGGGGTTTCCATGAGGTGCGTCACTCCACAAGCCGCTTTCGACAGCTTGCAACTGACTTGATACTCGTCGCTTTGCAGATGCAAGCTTTGGAAAAGGCGCACAAGATGACTATCGACCCTTCCAGGGAAGGACAAAATATGCCACCTTTGCCGAATCCTGCTAGGGACGTGGCGGACTCGGGGGCCATCGGGGGATACAATTATGCAGAAGAACAGCAGCAAAGAGCGCAGAACAAAGCAGGAGGTCTCGTCAAGGGATTCAGTGCTACAGGACCGCCGTCCCTCACCAACCAGCATCAAGGGTTCAGTGTCGTCAGCCGTGGCTCCAAAGCAGCTACGAAAATATTCTGATTTGCCTTCTTGAATTGTCTTGCACGTGCCAACATCTGGTGTCGAACTGAAACCCGGAGGGAGAGAGATTATACGATAACAACACTGGACATTTTCAGATGACGATATTGATTGTAATTATGTGCCGTTTGTTTTGTTGTATTACTTACATCTTGATGACCGTATGTTTTATTGCCTTGTTGTTTCTGCCCGGCGGGGTCCCGTTCAGGCTGTTGCTGCCCAGGCCATGTTTGAACGATCTGCTCCGCCCTTGGAGACGCTCATCTGCGTTGGATGCAACGTAGTATCGGCTACTCCGGCTGTCGCCATCTGAGCATGCCACCGCCTAGCTTCCGGCGTTTGCTGTCATGTGCCGTCCTGAAACACGAGGTCGCGCCTGCTTCCGCCGTATTGTTTCTTATTATTATTAATAAAGACTTTCATCGACTGCTTACGCCGGGTTCATCCAACCCTACCTCAGCCTTGCTCAAGTTCGCATCCTCGACTGGTACCACACCGCTTCGAACATCCAAGATCCGAAATGCCCCATCCTCTGATTGGTAAACCAGCGCCGCAGCTCACGTTGCCTTCGACGCCTGACGGCACACCCTACACGCTCCCCATTGGCCAAAAGGTACGCATACTCGTCTGACAGCTCATCAGCCGTCCCATAACCCATGTTCTTCCCTCGATAGCCGATCACTATCTTCTTCTTTCCCAAAGCCTTTACGACTGGCTGCACCAAGGAAGCGTGTGCGTTCAGGGATGCAAAGAAGGACAATATCGCATTCCAGGGAACCGGCACTGATGAGCTGGAGGTAGTCGGTATTTCTCGAGGCAAGTCAGTCAACGCCTTGATGTCCACCACACTGCTAATCCTATAGACGTCCGCCACAGATGCGGTTGAAAAGCAAACTCGGTTTGTCGATCAACATAAACTGAATTACCGAATTTTGAGCGACCCGGATGGGGCCGCGAGGAAAAGCTACAGCGTGAGCAAAGCCGCCTTAGGGTTGATTGATGGTTAGTCCTGCGTACTTGCGACCACAGGGCAGCGCTATCTCACGCGATTCATCACTAGGTCGAGAAACTTTCTTCATTGGCAAAGATGGAATCGTGAAAGACGTTTGCGACAAAATGATTGACTGGAAGTACGTACTCTCCATCTGAACTGCACATATCCATCTAAAGGACACGCGTTTTCTCCAGCTCCCATACTCAGATGGTCGAGAAGCAGCTCAAACTCACAGCTACACCTACAGCGACATCGACAGCCCCCGCTCCAGCAGCAAGCACTTGATCTCGGATGAATCGCTATATAAATCTCCGCCTCGCGCCATGTCATCCATTCAGATGTTATTATGATGGCGATTCAGGGAACGTCCGTGTCGTTTCAGAAGCCTGGTAGATCACTGGTACATAATCTCAGGCCATGTAACCTATACAACCGGTTCCCCTGCCAAAGTACACTGTACTCTAATCAAATCGAACCATTTCATGCAATCCGTTTTACCAGCAACGCTTTTCTTGATCCTGTCCTATTTACTGATCGGTTCCAAATCCGTTCCAAATCCGCTATAATTCTAGTCGTCACGCACATCTACCAATCGAGTGACATCGTGCGCAACGAATCGCAGTGGTACACCGTGGCCTTCGATTACGATTGATGCGGTTTGATATCTCCCGGAGCGTACATTCTGAGACGACCAGTGGCGGCAACGTCATTTACAGACGACGGCAGACCCGAAAGCCCACTCGGATCATTACCGCCAACGAAATTGACCGGGTTGTTCGGTTGCATCCAGGTCTGCACCTGTACACCGTTTCCGTTGTGCATCCGCATGTGCAGTGGAAGAGTGGACGCCGGCGTGCTGTCAGATCGTGGAACTGGCGAGCGAATATCTCCTCCATTCAATCGACTGGCAAGAGATCCCTCTGGAACCGGGTTTGTGTTATTTTGGGGTGAACCGTTCGAGGACGATCGAGCACCAGCGGGAACTGATCGAGGCTGATGGATGGCTTGTTCGTTGGCAATCTGCAAGGAAGATAGTCGACGCTGTCCGTGGGATGGTTGCCCCGCCACGAGCTGACCGGGAAATGCTGGCTCCCTGGTTTGGCCGAACATTGCAGGTTGGATAGAGTGCGTCGAGGGACCCGCAACTGAATGTGATACAGGCATTACATTGTCGACGAGCGGCCCGCCACCTCGGTTGATGGCAAGCCGGACTTGCGAGGGCTCACCAGAGTTAGCGCGCGTAATCTGCATGCCATACTGGTTGCCTTCATCAGAGTTGACAGTATGCGAGATCGTCTGACCGGTAGTCTGTTGTGATATCGGACTTGGCATGTACTGCGACAGCATCTGATTTGTCTGCGATTGTGGTTGTTGTACATGCTGAGTCGTCACTTGTGGAGGTTGAAAAGCTGGTGAGCGGACCCCTGAGGTTTCTCGCGTCGTCTGTGCTACAGACGGCTGATCTGCTAACGGAGATGCTACTGCATGAAGGAGCTGGTCGATCGAGCGAGTAGCTATTAAAGGCTGTCTTAGGCTCTGAACTTGCTCCTCCAGATAGTCGACTCGGCCGATGACATGGTTTTTCATGTCAATCATGTCTTTTCGCCACGTCTCCTTGGTGTTTTCGAATGTCGACATGTCTTTCATTTGGTTATCATGTGTAGTAACTCGAGTCTCAATCTCTCCAAGCTTTGCATTGACGCCGTTGCGGAATTGGCTTTCGGTTAACTGCGCTTTCAAAGTGGACTCTCGAATGGTTTTGACTAGCTGATCTGATGTATTTTGCTGCTCTTTGAGTTGTTCGATAACCTTGCGTTCCTCCTTGAACGCTAATAGTTCGGCTTGCAGAGCTGATAATTGACTTTCAAGTCTTGTTGCCTTCTCCTCTGCTGTTTGTATTGCGCTAGCATATGCTTCCTCTGCGCGGGTAGCCTCTATTTTGATTTCGGCACGGATTTCGTCGCGAACAGTTGTAAGACGTGTTTCATGCGCTTTCGCTATCTCGGTCATTCGCAAGTCCTGCTGTTGCACCCATTCTGAAAGCCGAGTATCAAGAGTGCGTAGGGCTTCTGCCCGAGCTGTCTCGAGGATAGCTTCATCGATATTGTGCGCAGGTGGTGTTGTTCGGCCGATAATGCCTGTGTCCTTGGATTTGGTTTGTGGGTTACCAGAGGGATTTAACGAAGCATTAGCGTCGTCGGCGTGGCCCTCGTTACTGAGAGCCTGTGTATTCAGATACTCGTAGAGTTGTTCTTCCTGAATGGCAACTTGTTCTTCCAATTTCTCCAGTTTGCGACCAAGTTCATCAGTTGTTGTAGCTGTTTCCTTGAAGCCATTCTCAAGGACTTTGAGCCTTTCGCCTACGAGCTTTCTCCTGTCTTGTTTGTTCTCTGGAAGGTCGTTGACTGCCTGGACTGAAGCCCCATCGAGTTGCTTCGAATGTGCATGTTCATTAAAAAGTGACGCCGACTCCTGTACGTCGTTCATGGATTTGTCAAGTAGGGCCGACGACCCTTCATTGGGTTTGTCAGTGTCAACCTCCATCGGTACCGGATTCTCACCCATGTTATGTGCATGATGGACGACATTCGCGTCAGCCAGCTCCGCGACGCTATCTGAAGCTGGATTCTTGTCCTGAGTAGTTTCGATTGATGGTCCGTTTGACAACACGGTGGTGGCAACGTTTTGTGCAAGCGGTTCAGTTTGGATTTCCGAAGCAGACGGTGGGACGGGTTTGCTCTGGGTTTCGGTGGAAGATTCATCGGAAAGCGGAGCCTGTGTCACCTCGACATCCACTTGATTGGATGGTTCTACGACGCCGTCCCTTTTGTGAGTTTCGATTACGGACTTGCTTTTTGCTAGGTGAGCCGGTAGCAAGTCTTCGAGCATCCCTTCCAGATATTTGTAAAGATATGGGTGCAGTGCGCGCTCGAAGCTGAGAATGACGCTATCTCGATCCTTCTTTGCAGAGTCACGTTGCTGACCAAATTCGACCACGAGTTGTTTCATTTGTTGCTGGTCTCCGGGAGTCATTTCTTTGAAAGGCACACTGAAGGTCTTTTCAAGTTCCGCGGCCTCCATTCTATACTTGTCGACCATGGCTTCAGCATTGTAGAGGGCAAAGTTTGCTCTTTGGGTATTCACGTCGTCAGCAATGACAAAAAGTTATGTGCTCGGTATTGTGCTTACTTCACTAGATTAAGGACGGCAGGGTCGACTCGGGGGTTATAAGCAGATGCTTTGCCCTTGTCTTTTGCCGAGTGACCACCACCTGTCCTTGTTCCTGTTCCGCTTCTGTCCTCCTGTTCCGATCTTGCAGCCACGTCTTTCGGCCTGCTCGAGGATCTGGATCTCTTGTTGCGACTTTCCGCCTGTTTTCGATTGGATGTATTCGTATTCTGACCGGGCGCTGAAGCGGGTTTCGAACCCGAAGCCGCGGATATTGATGGTCTACCACCGGGTCTTGAGTTGGGCGCAGCAGAAGACCCTGTGCTAGAAGAAGCTGCTGGTTGAGTGATCGAAGGGGTCACCCCATTCGATTTCACTGCAGTGGTATTGCCAGCCGAAGAGTTGAGCTTATTAACGTCAGCGTGGTCCGAATGAGGGCGCTGTGACGTAGCGACATTCGCAGGCTTTGACACGCTGCCTTTAGACCTGGAGTGCGACGAGACACGGATCAGTTATAGCAACGACATCAGCGAGCGGCACGCGGATGAAAAGTTGTACTGACCCCCGGGTGACAACAACTTGCTCACGGCTATCACTGAGCTCCTTGCTAACAGATTTGTCGAGTGCGGGCTGCGGCGGAATTGTTGGAATTGTGCTTCCCGTCCCATTGTCTTCTTTCGGATCTGCTCTGGAAACGGATTTTTCTCCTTTGGAGGAAGATGTATCGGGAGCTCGGTAATCTGATCGCGGCGGTACAGGATCGAGTCGTCCGAGTAATGCAGGCGGTGGAGTTCGAGGCCGCATTACGGCCGCTGCTGAGCCCGCACTGGCTCTTCTATCCCGATCTCGTTTCCTCGGTGACCCGCTACGAGAGTCTCTTATCGGGCGCGCGTATCGTGGGGGAGACCTTCGTGGGGGAGATCTAGACGAGTACCTTCTGCGAGTTTCGAAATCATTGTACGGCGACCGTGGCGGTGGTCCATAGGACCTAGGAGGCGGCTCATACGAATCGAAATCGACGTATCTGTATCCACTGCTACCCCTATCTCGACTGCGATCTCGACCCCTATCGCGCAGATCCCTATCTTGCTCCGAGTTACGAGCCAGTTCACGCCGGGGTGGTGAGTCCGGACGCCTTTCTGAAGGAAAGTAAATCGACATTATGCATGCCGTGAACGACCGAAAGTATGTTCCCTGATTCGGCTGTCGGTCACGGAGCGAGATGTAGCAAACCGGAAGAGAGCGGTATGCTGAATCTTTCCCCCTCAGGCGTTTCAGGCCCGTTACTGAAGAAAAGAGCTGATATCAGATGCGGGTACCGGGCAGCGAAGATTCTGTGAGAGTGATGGGAATGAGCAGAGATGTCAGTGAATTCATGATCAATCCACCTAAAAGGTCACAATGGAGGAAGTTATGGAGGATTCCACACCAAACGCGCGTGCCGGAAGCGAATCTTGGCCGAGAGCTGGCCAAGATACTCGGAAATTGCTTTCGTGCTTCCGGTACAAAATGAGTTCCATAACCCTCACCTCATTACATCAGACTGGCGCTGCAGGTGCCGGGAGCAATGTCAAATGTAAGTCCACACTGTGCATTCGGACCCTCTCTCAAGGCAAAGGGCCAGTTCGTGTGGGGCGCAATTTCGCGGTGGCTGTGGAGTTCCCCGCGATGGCTCGAGTGCGAGTGAGCCGGCCTCCTTGTACGAGTCAGACACAGCAAATGCCGAAAAAGGTCGGAAGCTTGATATATCGCTGGGGAGCACTTTAATACGCGCTTAATCAAGCCTTTTTACTCCGTAGATGGGCGCGAGGGTGAGCGTACATTTTCGGGGGTGAGCGTCCATACCCCGATTTGGGCTTCCCTCACGGTGTTGGTGTGATTTCTATCTGAAGAGCGGCGATGTCAAGCAAGGACAACAGGACTGCACTCTGCTGTCCATTGCGAGATGCTAGGAAGCCTCGGGGGATCGCCGAGGACCCTTGTGCAGCGCTTTCACCGAACGACTTTGTCATTACCTGTTCATCACTGGCGAGCTATACCGACAAGCAGGCTCTCGAGAAATGCCCCGTTCAGCTCGACTTGCTGCTGCAGACGAGACCTGGATGCCAAGTATAGGTACCGTCCTCCAGCAATACCCCTTGATCAGGAGTACATGACGACATCGACGATCCCGGTAACGAGCAGCATCCAAGCCGTTCCTCTGCCTTCAGATTCGTCCTCGACCATCGCGGCGACGCAGTACGGCAAAAGTAGCCAAGAGGCAAAAGGTTCATCAATACACCTGGAAGGAACGGAAAATGCGCCATTCGCCGGACGAAAGGCGATGCCATTGCCTGTCATGCAGCCCTTACATGGGGACGGCAAGCAGGGCCAACAACAGAAGCAGAGTGATACAGAACGCAAGGAGGTTATGTTAGTACAAGGAGTTGCCGTTCCTCCCAAGCCTGTACCACCAGCTTCAGATGGTGAGTAATGGATACCCATACCTCAATGTGTAGGCAAGCTTATTCGCTTTCCAGGATAGAATGCTGCATGTCCGGTTGCGTAGTACGCCGCTCCTTTTGCAATCCCACCTGCGGCCCCATCCTAACCATTTGTCCATCTCTATCCAGAATTGTGTATACACTGTCTATGCCGACGACGTGCTCGAATATAATGAAGCCCTCGCCGAGGCTGTCTCTGCTCTCGAAAGCGCGCACACGCCTCGTTCCGCATGGCCGGCTGAAATTCGGGCATTTGACAGGAGAGATACCGACAAGGATGATGGCGCGGCCGCCATGTTTACAAGCCATCGGCGATCCCTGGATGATTCGAAAAAGAAAGAGGAAAAGGTTAAGCAGCGCACGAGGCAGGAAATCATGAAGGATGTCTTGGAAGATGTTGATCCTGCGTTGAGAGCGTTCCTCGAGTGAGTAATCGCTCGGACCCAACGCTGCTGCTGTTCACGTCGATGCTGATGTCCTAATAAAATGAATACAGGTTAGAGAACAAGATTAAGGCAAAACACTGACCTCACGGTAGACCCGTGTGTCTTTGAATGTTCCACTTCTGGTTCACCAAAATACCGAGATATCGGAGCAACTAGGTATCGAAGCACGGAGGCACTCGGATCATGTACGCACTGCCCATTCGGCGTTCCCTGCCAAGGAATGCATCGCTGATGGAACGAATGTGCCAGCACATTCGCTACACTGCCCTTGACAGCGGCAATAGGTACAGGCTGGCAAGTAGATTTCAAGAATCATCTGCAAGTGCAGTCGTTGTACCCGTTACTGGCTATTGTAGTGATCCACGATCATTTACGCGCCTTTGTACCCGTTTTCAACGCAGATTAACACAAGATATTACTGCGATCACAGGCTCAAGGTGACTCTGTACTCGCTCATTTCACCATGTGTTCCAGCCCTTGAGCATTGAAGGATGAAGCACGAGAGGAAGATATGCTTGTTTTCTATATGCACATTCGGATCTATCGATACAACGATCGGGCTCCCAATCATCTACATGCTGTCATCCCCTGGTGGCTAATTAGGCCCTTCGTTCGCCATCTCCAACGTCACTGTACCCGCTGTCGGATGAACTATAGTAGCGTCTCTCCAAGAGCAGCCCGAGCTAATGAGCAACCAACTGCTACGGTCTGCTCAACTGCATTCTCGCTTCCAAGAGTCGGGTTGACCTCCTACATTCGGATAAGGTTGCCAAGCAGTGTGACTATCAACATCTGCCGCCATCGGCGTATTAGGGGGAAAACCACTGACCATAATATCCAGCGCGACGAGACAGCCTGTTTCCGCTACCGCTTCACAAATGTAGTGTCCCTCCCTGAATGTCAATCCACCACGAACGGGTGTCCCGGTACCTTTCCGAAACCAGCGATAAGCAATCCTCTCCGCTGAGCGCAGTAAACCGATACGGCACACTCACTACCTGCGACCGACGGATCTGTAGCGTCCACGTCAAAGCTTAAATGAATCGGTCTCTGCCTATCCGGGTTAACGTGATTCAACGCCATCTCCACCACCTTGCCGATCCCATACTTGTCGACCTCATGCATGGTGAAACACTTGATGTTATGTTTTCGTAGAATAGCCTTTTCCGCGGCATCGACGTCTCGGAGACCGATATACACTCTAGTTAGGGCGCGTGAAGAGGAGGATGAGCCTCCACGTGCGAGTTGGCAAACAAACAGAGCAGCGCTTACAATCTCTCAGGCTTCAGGCACGGTGAAATCCACTTGTTGAAGGGTTCCACATCGGTGCCTTCCAGACCAAGCAGGAACGAAACAGGACAACCGTGCAGGTTGCCCGTGTCTGTCGTGTTCGGAGTGTTGATATCGGCATGGGCGTCGATCTAAGAGTGATCGTTCGTTGGTTTACGTGCTCTACTCTTACCGATGGAGAAGAAGACTCACCCATAGGACACAAGCTTCTGGGTACTTCGCTAAAGACCCTGCGATAGTTCCCATTGCCTGTGATGTAATACCTTGGTCAGCCATTCATTCGGCGGTGACGAGACTGGAACTCATCAACTCACAAGACTATGATCACCTCCCAACGTCAACGGCAGCCTCCCGGCTTCCGCATGCTGCTGCACGGCCGTCTTGACCCGCTCACAAACCGCACTGACCAATCTCGCCTTCTTCATTTTCCCTATTGGCGGATCCGGCAGCTGCTGTACATACTCGACGACTCTGGAGCCGCCTGCTTCGTCCCTTGTCTGTGACCTGTCAGGGTCGGCAGGAGAGGAAGGGTCCTCCCGAACGAGAGTGGTGTGCGCAGTAGACGAAGAGGGCAATTGGGATTTCGGGACGGGGTTGTACGGGATATCAGCGAACTGGGGGTGTCCGTCGAAAGTGACTTCCCAACCGAGGTGTTTGATTTGATCCAGGAGCCCGTACTGGACGAGTGCGTTGGGACCGAGATCGACTCCTGCGCGTGCCTGAGAAACCGCTTGAATCAGCCTTGGAAAGTTAGCATTAAAAGTCATGTAAAAGGATCCTGCTTACTTGACCTCCGCTGCGTCCGGTGAAGGATACGAGCAAGAAAGAATAGATAACTCAGCGTCAGCTCATAGTTCCCGCTCGATCTCGAGCGCCCGAGCTAACCTAAACGGACACCCTACCACCTATTGAGAATTCGCTTCCCGTCAATGAAGTTCCTTTGCGTAGCAACAGATACAGACTCACCGCAACCGTCGCCGGTTTCGGCAGAAACTTGTGCTCATACGTAGGTGAGCTCTGACCCGACGTGTTCCGCCGCGAAGTGGACGAGAAGCATCGTTGGGTGCGTAAGAGGTTGTGTGTGCGTGATAGTACGAGGCCTTGCCGCGTGTATTTTGATGGCAGGGACATGGTCAAATGGCTCTATGACTGAAGGGGCTGGAACAGGGAAGCAATTCTCAAGGATGGATCGGGAGAAGGTCTCTGTTGCTCAAGCTACCGGGCGTGCATGATATATCTTTCCCGGCTTCCCTTTCATGAGCTCGTTGGACGTTGTGGAAGCTCGGGGAACGCTCGTGATTCCAACTTTTTGACGCGCAGAGGTCCGATCGTTCCCAACGCTCCTGGCGCTGACAGCGCTCCTGGCGTTCTTTGCGACGAGGGTTGCTGAGGTTGGAATACGAGTGATGGATACCTACTCTTGTCTATTCTGCAGCCGGTTCTGCAGGGTGATGACCCAAGTTGGCTGATCTCAGAGTTGCAGTGTTGTCTACAGGTACCCTGCAAAGTGTTATCTATAGGTCCTGCACCACACTGCAACTCTCTGGCCGATCAACTATGTGATATCTTGATATGCATCTATCCGATGTTCTTTCTCGGTTCTACAACTATCTATGAAAAGGTCTATATGACACGCATGGTTATACGCCACCTATACAGACTGATGATTCGTTCGACATACCCCCGCACTCACGCTCGTTTCCCCTTCCATGCCGCGTAACTGAAATGCGCCAGCGCAAAGGACGGCTCATGGTGGGCACCCATCGAGTAGATCCCGAAGTGCGTTCCGGTCATCACGGAATGCAGTGGTCCTTGCTTGGTAAGAACACGCGGCGACAGATGTCCGGCTTTGGTCATCTTGCTCAAGTCGATGTCCCGAAACGCGCCCACCGTGTCCTTTTCACCAGGACCAAAGTATAGGTCGTAGCAGAAGGGTGTTGCGTGAATGGCGAATCGTACTGGACCTTCAATCCCCGCGGCATCAATCACGGTCTCCTGCAGAATATGATACATGTCAGAACCATGGTGAATGCTGCAGTCAGCATCCGATTCCGAACTCACGTTAACATCGTCGTTCTCCAGCATAGTATACTTGAACACAATCTCCCTCGAAACAGAGTCCTCCCCTTTCCCGCGCAACCCAACGCTAGCAAACGCCCATTTGCTCCACCATACCACGGTACCAGCTTCCTCTCCGGCGATACTTGGCTCAAAGTCGAGCTGGGTGTGCCAGATACCCTTGAAGGCATCCTGCCGGCGCAGGAGCATAGATGGTGATTCGTCGTCCGTGATGGCATAAGGTGAGCCGTGGATCGTCAATGTGGATGGCTTCTCCGTAAACGAGTAGAAGGATGTATTTGGCGTTCGTACAGTATACCATCCGAGTTTCAGGTCTGAATGCAGGGTTCAAGATCTGTTTCCGATATGCCCGGATGAGGTATTTCGACTCACCCTGTGCATCAAACGTATCTATCCAATCAATATCCTCTGCAATCCGCGTTAAGCCAGTCCCCTCTACCCCATCCACCCGAAGCGGCTCCCCCCGATTAACTACCGGCCATCCATCCAACCATTCCACGGGGCACAGAAACGTCTCCCGCCCCAACTGACTCCAAATCACCTCTTTCTCCTTCTTCGGCGAGTCCCGTTGCTCCCGTACGCCCAACATCACCGCCCACCACTTTCCGTCGGGTGCATCAACAATATCCATGTGTCCCGTGTACTGGATTTCCTCGTCCGGGAATTTCCCTTGGAAGACTAGAGGATTGATGCCTTCCGGTCCGGCTTCCCAAGGTCCATACGGGCCTTCCTTGCTCCGGAATACCCATTCCTGATGCAGTGTCTCCGTGCCGCCTTCGGCGGTGATGAGGTAGTAGTAATCGTCTTTTCGGAAGATATGGGACCCCTCGGCGATCCCGATCCCGATGGGTGACTGTCTGATAAACTTTGGGCGAGTCTTGATCTGACCGGTCTGCATGTCGACTTCAGAGATGAAGACGCCCGTGTCGAACCCGTATCGCGGGAGTTTGGGGTCGAAGATTCGTGCGGTAGTGGATAGATAGACTTTGTCGTCTTTGTCGTTGAAGAAGAGCTAGAGACACCTGGATGTTAATGAAATGTCCTGCTGAACTGCTTTCGAGGTGCTTACATCTTGGTCGATTCCCAGCATGTCAAAGTAGATGGGCTCGCTCCACTTTGCATCATCGAATATATCGTCTGTCGAAACGTAGAAACCGCGTGGTGTGACGAACGGCTGTCAAGAGAGGGACAACACATGAATAGGTGCAGTAATCGACTAGGACAGTGCAGTACCCTGCTAAACTCACGTCTTTTGTACCGAACCTAATACGATATGCAGAACAGGTCGTCATGTAAAACCTTCCCTTCCAATATCGCAACGTCGGCGCGAATATGCCCCCACCGCCTTCGGTCGTCCGTAAGTCCAGCTGAGAGCGTCGATTCAACGCATGGCCAATGAGTTTCCAGTTGACGAGGTCCCGACTATGGTAGATTGGCACTCCGGGGAAGAACTGGAATGTCGAGGTCGCGATAAAGTAGTCGTCTCCGACTCTGCAGATGGAAGGGTCGGGGTTGAATCCCGGGAGTATGGGGTTCCGGTACGTGGTCATCTTGAGTATTTGAGTGAAGAAGCGTGTGGGCTGATGGACTTGTTACCAGATCACGTACGGTTGGGAAAACGAAGGTCGGCCTGCAATATAAACAAACGTTGCGCTTGCAGCTAGGATTCGCTTTTCGCTTCGAGAGCAACCTCATCCAACAATATAGGGTTCGAGGCTTGTCCCGCCGCGACGTTGGAAGCTTCATAGGCTCGGTGATTCGCAAAGGCGAATGTTCACTCGTGGAACGCATGCTTGATGTTAGGTCTTGTACCCCGCTCATGTTGACGGCGTGGTTTCCTCCGTCCACCGGGCCTCCACACCAGACGTCCACTGCATCTCCTGCGGGATGGGCTATGGGAACCCAAGAGCGAGGGATCAGCAATAGTGTAGTGAAGGGTGGACGCGCAAGTGGGTCCACTAGCCAGTCCACCACTACAGCCATATCGAGATCTCGCACGCACCGCCAGCAGATAATACGAAACATAGCACGTCGTCTAATCCGCATCTAATCCGCATCCCCTCTGCCCCGAAAGACGAACACATACTCGCCCTATCATGTCCCCGAGGCCTACCCATCGGATCCTCTTCAAACCGCTCGACAACTCGGAGACGGGGGGTTGCCATACCGACGTCTATCTTCCGACAAACCCCAAGGGAGCGCCCATCGGTGAGTTTGGCGGAGCATCTTCCTGTCATCAGTCGTTGCTTGATGACATTTACGCCCGCCCTGGCCTAGCTTGGATGATCCATGGGGGAGGTTACACCATTGGTGGTTCGCAGCATATCCCCGTGGATCAAGTCGAATGGTTCTTGGAACACGGCATAGCCGTCGTCTCGAATGAGTACAGACTCCTCCCGCAGTACGCTTGTCTGTCTCTCGTTTCCTGGGTAGGCCAAATTTCTCCTGACTCTTGTGATTTATTCATGATAGCGCATCATTGAGAGATATTCGCGAAGACAATTTGGACGCTTACAAGTGGATTCTGAACGACCTGAACAAAGTCACGCATCAGGAGCTGAACACGTCGAAGGTCGCCATCCTTGGTTGGAGTGCCGGCGGGAGTTCTTTGCTCTACCTGGTAAAGTCTCCCTCAACCCTACTGGAAGGCGGAAAGAGCGCTCAACTGATCATGCCCCACCATCCTCATTCCAGGCGCATGATGCCCATAAAGCCGGGCTCCAAAGCCCTACATGTTTGATACCCACGTACCCCAAAGTCCAGATGAACGACGGAAAATCTCGTCCTGAAAGCGCCTTGAGGGAAGCTTGTACGAAGGAAGAGTGGACAGCTATTCAGCCAATCTACAAGGAACCTGTATCCACGGGATACAAGCACGGGTAATGCAATGTTTATCATTCACCGGACTATCGTCGGGATAAGCTGATGGGCCCACGGTATACAGTATCACTTGGTACAAAGATGACAAGTCTCCTCGAGCTAAGGTAGGGTGTTGCTTACTGCCAACAAGGCATTCAGCTAAACTCTTTGCCTGTTCAATCCTCTTTTACAGTTTATGAAGGCTGTAAGTCCAATGATCAAATTACGAAGGAAAAGGTTCCCACTGATACACAGCCACTCCACAGGCGGTGCACTCCGGAAGCCTACACTCTATCTTGATGCGGCATGACCCCCCTTACCCGTCCGAAAACTCCCCCATCGACCTGCTCGACTCGGCTTATCCCCCAACATTCGTAGTGATCGCAACAGCAGACTGGCTGATCCCGCCCTCTGAATCGCACGCCGTCGTAGAGAAGCTTCGAGAGGCAGGCGTAGAGGCCGAGTTTGCCGAGGCGACAGGGATGGGGCATGGGATCTGTGAGGATCCCAGGAGTACCTGGCCGCCCGAGGGGGAGAAGTGGTGGGAGGAGGCGATTCTGCCGTCTCTGCAGTGGACTGAGCAGAAGCTCAAGGCTAAGTAGGGGGTCGATGTTGAGGCAAGGGGCGGTCACAGTGGGATTCTGACAGTTGTTTAGTTTCTCTCGATCCGATTGTTGTAAAGGTATAGACTAAAAGATTAAGGGTGCTTCAGAATGAATGGCTTTCTATTCAGCACTTCGGGGTTGTTCGTTTGACTGTTCACTAGGAACTACATGTCAGTCTTCTATCCGGAATGTGACAACATGTGCTTGAAAGCTCTCGAGTCTGTGTGCGTAAGTCTTTCTGAAGTGTTACCAGATATAATCGTTAGGTATCCGCTCCCTGGAACACGGCCAATATAGCCTTTCTCTCAGGCTGAGCCTAACAAAACAACAAACTAGAACTCTGACAAGCGGGTTTGTTGCTAGCGGTATAGTTTCTCCAGACTTGATCATCAGAATGCAATGTCTGGATCCCTTCAGCTGAAAGCATGAGCCGCACGCACGGAAGATGACAGCAGAAGTTCAACCTGAGCGAGTTTAGAAGCTTAAAGTCAGTCCCACAACTACATGTCTCGATCTTCAGATTTCGGCCTATCGGTCGATTCTTGCAGATGAGGTTTTTGTGGCGTTTCAGCTCCAATAGAGAGGGTCCCCGCTTGTCTCATTGTGTTCAACATGGAGAAGCGAAGCGGAAAGTCTACGGAGCATAAACGGGCGCGACTGCCAGCAAGGCTTCTCACCTCCTGAATTTGTAGTACATAGCCCCATGCAAAGCAACCGTGTTGACAACAGGCTCAGGAAGAAGATCAACAAGAGATCCCCCGCTGGTAATGAGTTGGGCTTCCTGCGAATTTCTCCCACGAGAAAGGACCTTGCTGATCAGCCCCTATTCCATGAACTGAACTCGCGACTAAGACTCATTGGACGCAGGTGATGGTCTCCATTGGTGACAGCACCAAAGTTGGCGTCCTTCGCGCACTATCATTCAACGCAGGAAAACTCCCAGTCTCCAGTGACGTTGTTCGCCACGTTGGATGGCTTGTCGTCTGGCGTCAACAGCGGTAGATGTCCTGGTTTTTTCGGTATGCTCAACACCACCCTTTACCGACTTCGCAAAGTGGGACAACTTGCCATTACCAAGCGCAATTCTCAATTCGTGAAAGCATTGTTCCGAATCCCATAGTCCAGTGACCTCCCATGTAACACGAGGAACAAAAGATGAACTGCCACGACAAAGCGGGCCGTTGCAATTATCAGCTGCCTCGACTGCTAATGAATAGCATGACCTGTTGTCTGCAACCATCCGCGGACCCGAGGATTCAGTCCCCGCTTGGATTCTGTAGGGAGCTATTACAGTGCCCTCTAAGGAACTCATGGTAGAAAATGCAGGAAGGTAACTCTGAGTAATGAAGGTGGATTGACAAGTTGTCTGGCTGGCGGGGAGGAAGAGACAGCTGATGAAAACCCGGGGGATAACTGACTCATTACTGGATGTTACCGTCCACAAGCTGGTAGGAATGAGTGATGCCCTAGCAAAAAATCGCCAAGGACATCTGTATGGAAGAGATCGAGGAGTCGACCGTCAACCTGCCCGTGGCAAAAGTTGACGTTAACCATAGATACTGCACATGACATTGGTCAAGCCCAACGCTTAACAGATTTGTGGCAGCGGGACACACCCATAACGTAGAACATATGACTCGGTGTTGGCAGCCCTTATTGTCATTTGTTTCTTTGAGTTCGTGTGCTTGAATGCTTGACCTTTGATGATCAGGCGTTCTTAATGGGCTCTCTCTCTCTCTGCCGGCGATTCTACAAATCCTGACAAGAGCAAAAAATGGGACTTTATTACTACTCTATTCAACAAACCCTTCAAGAAGCCCTCAGAATTTGGCGTTTAATTATCCGGATCGCGGGGGTGGACGGATCTCCTTAGTCGACCCCGCAAAATGTCGATTGACCGCATCTGGGATCCCCGCAGGGTTCCTCATGTCCCCCTTAGCTCTCTCCATACTGTAGTGTAGCGACAGTGCGAGAGTTTGTGGCTTTCCAAAATCTAGCCGCAGTTGGGGAAGGACGGAAAAGCGGGTTGCTCGTGTTTCAGTGTGGATCGGGCTCAAAGATCGTCCGCTACATTGCTGGGCGCAGGTCGAATCTTTGTGGGTGATAACGGGTCCAGTCAAACCATCTAGAAAGCCTATCTATATAAGGAATCTCACGATGAACCACATGCACCACGATGCTCCGAGCCACTAATCTCATCGAACGTCGCGAATAGTACCCTCGCTTCAATTCCTGAAAACCAATACACGACATCTTACACGACACCAACCTGGCCATTTGATTAATTAAGTCAAAATGTCCGCTCTCGATGACATCAAAGACGACTACAAGCATGAGCTGCAGCATGTCGAGGAGTTGGGAGATCGCCTAAAACCTGTTGGAACAACAAGCGATGTAGAATATCCTCAAGCACTCCGAGATATGGAAGATGCGCCGACTCACGAAGCACTCAGGGAGGGTCTAAACCTGCAGCAGCAGGATATGCACATGCCATTGGGTGCCGCTTTTTCCCGCGATTGGAGGATTTTCGCTTGTACTCTGCCGTATCTCATTGCAGCGTAAGCCGGCGTGATGATTTTTACTGGCAGTGGACTTCACTGACCTTTTCTATTCCGCAGAATGGGTACTGGTATCGACGGTGGTCTTTCTGGTATCTCGGTATCGATGCCGAAGTTCCTCATGAAGTTCGGTGAATTCAATCCCATTACCAAAGGCTTAATCTTGCCATCTCTTTGGAAGGGATTGTGGGATTCTATGGTAGCACTTGGGGTAGCAAGTCAGTATATCTCTTTACAGCCATAGAAATACAAGCTATAAGAGATTACAAGCTATTGCTGACATCAATTTACAATGGCGTAGTTGGTGCTATGTCCTCTGGATATCTTCTCGATAGATGGGGTCCTCAGAAGATCGTTATCATTTCCAGTATCTTCTTCATTTG
Source organism: Naganishia randhawae (assembly GCA_013461525.1). Taxonomy (NCBI): domain Eukaryota; kingdom Fungi; phylum Basidiomycota; class Tremellomycetes; order Filobasidiales; family Filobasidiaceae; genus Naganishia; species Naganishia randhawae. The sequence goes on from JABRPJ010000119.1 coordinate 17,903, forward strand.
TCCCGCGTTGATTCAAACATTTGCCACTTCTCGAGTCATGATGCTGGTCGGCAAATTGCTGGGAGGGATTCCTCAAGGTATTTTCAACGTATCAGCCGCCAACTTTGTCTCCGAAGCCAGTAATCTTCGGATGCGAGGTCCGCTTTCAGCTCTGCTACCATTGAGTTCTATCGGAGGTGTAGCCCTCGGTCTCACTATTGGATACGAAAGGATTGCCTATGTTACCAGCGGTATGTCTTGGACAACGGCTGGTCCATCCTAGAGCTCTAGTGATAGTGGCTGACAATTGAAACCATCGCCATAGATTGGTTGTCTTGGCGACTGGCTCTGCTTATGCAGGTGGTCCCTCCGATTGTCTGTATCATAACGCTTCCCTTTGCCACTACTTCTCCAATTCACCTCGTCAAGAAGGGACGGATGGAAGATGCCAAAAAGTCTTTGGCAAAGCTCTATGGACCTACAGCCGACATCCCTGCTCGTCTCGCCATTATTCAACAGGCTGTTGCTATCGAACGAGAAGAGGCTGCCAAGATTGGTGCGAGCTCCTACAAGGACCTCTTCTCGACGGCGGTGGCTCGAAAGCGTACATTTGCGACCGCATGGCTATGGTTTACTTACCAAGCAAACGGGCAAGTCTTCATTGCATCGGGTCTTTACTTTTTGATCATCACAGGTGAGCCAGCAATGAAATGTATTCATCCTAGATGCGCCTGCTATAACAACCTTTCCGGTACGCAGGCATGGATATCACAACCGCTTTCACGATCAGTGTGTGCTTTTTGTCGTTGAGCGCTTTAGTTAACATCGCTTCCGGAACCATCATCAACAAAATTGGAAGAAGGAATTCATTCTTGTGGGGAAAGTAGGTCTGCCTCTCGTGGTCATGATACTTGGGGTCATATCAAACTGATGAGCACTTTCCGGAATAGCGTGATCTATATGTGTATTATGGCTATTCTTGGCGGTCTTCATTTCGCCAAAGGTCACAGCGGACAGCTTGCCGTTGCTGTCATGATCAACATCGCTGTTGCCGCCCAACAGCTTGGAGGAGGGGCGCCAACCTATACTTTGCAGAACGAAATTTCTTCTCTTCGGCTTCGAGCCAAGACCCAATCGATTGCCATCGCCTTCAACTTCGTTCTCAACTGGGCCTGGAATCTGGTGACGCCGTATATCTATCAGCCTGATACTGCGAACCTCGGCGCTGCCTCTGCATTCATTTTCGTCGGAACTACTGGGTTATGTCTTATCGTCGCGTACTTCGTAATTCCCGAGACCAACGGACGAAGTAAGTATATTTCTATGAAGTACCGCTCTTAGCTTGATTTCTTACCTATCGACTTCGCTCTTTCAGCTGTTGTTCAAATGGACCTGCTTTACGAAAGCAAAATGCCCATCCGCAAATTCGGCAGCGCCGACATGACAGCTCTAGAGAAACTGCATGCGAGGGAACACGCTGTCTCCGTGTAGTTCAAGGTCACTTGTTGTATCCTGTACCAATAGTGGAATCAGGTTGTATGGTAATGTTACTGATACTTTTCACTATATCAATGGATTTTCGCCAGAATAAGGACCTGGTCGCTCGGAATCAGCCTGCTGCTCGGACTCGGGTAACCATGCATCACTTCGATTTTCTTTTCGGCACCTATATAAAAGATTTCCCAGCATCTAGAAGCCGAAGGAAGTCAACCTGATGGGGTTGCTGCCTACATTGCTCAGGGCGCAATCAAAATGCTCCAGCCAAGAAGGTCAAAGGATAGGAGGAAGATAGGAGAATGAAAGCGGGGCATTCATTCGCGGGAACCGCGCGAGGTGTCACGCAAGTCAGGCACGCCGCGGTTGCGATCGATCCACCGCGTGCTACAAGTCTAAGATGTGGTTTTGGTTTGTTCTTGTCTGTGCATGGGTGTAGACTATAGATCTATACAGAGGAAGGGCATCCCGTCAGCATCCCGGAAGCACAGGGTCACCATGAGCGACGAAACAGAAGGAACATCTCCGGCAGCTGTAGCGGAAGCCAATCAGCCAATAGCAGCATCGAATGTGGAGGAAGGACTTGTTGCGAAGGCCGACGAACAATCAGCGAGCGATAAAGCAGAGCCCACAGCCTCTTTGACGAGTGGCCAAGCTTCAGCGGCGCACACCGATTCGCTCACTCGAGAGCATCAAGAAACAGTGATTCAGGAGCAACAAGCAGCACCCACCATCTCGGCCAATCAAGCACAACCTAAACTGAACCCAGGAGCTTCGGAGTTTATCTCTCGATCTTCCTCGACTGGACCTGGCGCTGATGTGAAGCCGTCTGCAGTACCGAGCTCTCATAGCGGACAAAATACACGAACAGACGGAAAACCAAACGCGCTATCGCACAGTCGACATGCGGGACCTCGAGGGGCACCCATCCGCCCAGGACGGCAGTCCGTCCCAAACAACCGGCCATCTCACGACCAATCTGCGAATATAGCTACTCCAAATCCCGTCGAGCTCGCTAACCCGGTTGATGCCGGAAATGTCACGAATGCAGCGGGTATGATGGGGTTCAGACCGCCACGTGCACCACGAGAACCTCGTCCTCCTAGAGGCTATATCCCCCCTGCCCCGGAGCGAAAGGTAGGGTTATCTAGTATCTCTTTAGGTAGCGGCTGGCTGAACCCCTTGTTTTGTTTATAGGCTCGATTGACTGCAGGCGAGTTGGAGGAAAAGATGGCCAAGATGCGATTGTTGAACGAGAGAACACAAGCTGAACAAGAGGTGAGTTCTGGGACTTGATGTGGATGTGCTTTCCGTATTCTGATGCCATTCAATCCTTAGGCCAGGAATGCAGATGCACAAGCTTACGAGCGTCAGGTGTCGGCGGAGAAAGAGAGAATCGCCAAGGAACGGGAACGACGCAAGGCCGAGGAGGAGGCAAAGTCGAAACGAACATTGGCAGTTCAAGCAAACATTGATCAACAGCGGGAACAGTTCCGACAGCGAAAATTGAAGCTTCTCGAATCGCAAGGGGAGCAGCCTCGGGCTGATGGAGACGAGGGCGACGAGGAACGAAGCAATTCGTACAGGAACTTTGGCTCGAATCGAGCACAGGAGAGGGAAGGGGCCGGTGGATATGGAGGATATGGGTATCGAGGTGGGCGCGGCGGATCATACGGCGGCGGCGGTCATGGTTACGGTAATCAGGGCGATGGATGGCAGGAGGGAAGGAGGACACAAGAGCAGGGCCATTACAGCACTGGCTCCGGTCGAGGAGATTTCCGCGGCCGAGGCCGGGGACGTGGTGCGGCTCGTGGTGCTCGTCAAAACACTGGCGATTCGCCACGTGCGACAGGTCAGAATTCACACACAGCAAAGCAGCCGCAGACTACCGTCGTACTCGACACAAAAGACGAAACCAGTTTCCCAGCACTCGGCGACAAGCAGAAGGAATCGGGGGAAGCGGTGGTAGGATCGCAGCCGCGGGAAACCGAGACGGGCACGGAGGACACGGCCAAAGGAGACCAGAAATAATGCACGAGGGTCAAAGGAGGTCGGGCGGTAGATAGAAGACGCGGCATGCGGTCAAGCTCTGCGTTGATGCGATCCATGACGGGGCGTCCTTTAGCGTGCTTTGAGTCCGGCGCTGCGGGGAATGAGGACCCACTATGCAGACTGCTCTGGTTGTAGTACTTGATGCCCACTGGCCTGCGAATGGAGCGGTAGAGACATATGTCCGTGTCTTCTGGAAAGATCTCTTTACGTCACGAGCATTCTCACGGTGCACATTGCTTCCGCCCGCCTTCCTAGGCGCTCCACGGCGCATCGGAGATTATATGCAGCGTTGACTCGGCGACGACAAGAGACCCGCCGCCCTGCCACCATCACCGTCTTTCCCCCTTTACCACAAACTTACCCATACCCATCCTCTCAGTGAGTAGCCTGGCTCATCGTGACAACCCATCCCCGTCGCTCAACACGGTACTCACCGCCAGCCCGATTTGCTTTTCTGCCCTGCCGCAATGCTCGCTTCCTCCGTCCGACGATTCTCTGCGACCTCTCGATTAGCAATGGCGTACGTAGATCCGCTTGTACTGCCTGTGTGCTGAGCAGATGCAGTTGCTGACCCGGTTGTCCTGTGTCATGTCTCTAGTGACTGCTACTTCGACGTTGCCATCAACGGCTCCCCCGCTGGCCGAATCACCTTCAAGTTGTACGACGACGTTGTCCCCAAGGTATGCCGTTGAGAACCCTGGTGCTTGGGCAACATTCCGCTCACAATTTTCCACGCAGACCGCCGCCAACTTCCGAGCCTTGTGCACTGGTGAAAAGGGTTTCGGCTACGCCGGATCCCCCTTCCACCGAGTCATCCCCAACTTCATGTTGCAGGGTGGTGACTTCACCAACCGAAACGGTACCGGTGGCAAGTCCATCTACGGCAACAAGTTCGCCGACGAGAACTTCCAGCTCAAGCACACCAAGCCGGGATTGTTGTCCATGGCCAACGCTGGTCCCAACACCAACGGTTCTCAGTTCTTCATCACCACCGTCAAGACCTCTTGGTTGGAGTAAGTTGCGAGACTAGCTGTTCCACGAGTCAACGTACTGATGCCGCATTTTTTGTTCTCCAGTGGCAAGCACGTCGTCTTCGGTGAAGTCAAGGACGGCATGGACCTCGTCAAGAAGATTGAATCCTACGGTTCCGACTCTGGTCGAACCAAGGCTGACATCTCGATCCAAAACTCGGGTACTCTTTAAACGAACCGGAAAACGAATAGTTTAATGTATTCCAACATAGATCATAAATCTGTCTGTATGGAATGAACACCCAAGCGAATGAAATTAAATGAGAAATGAAATGAATAGCATGTGTATTCCGGCTTGACCTGTGAGGGAGGGAATAGCTTGGCTGGGTGGCGTACAAGGCCAACTGATCGAGTTCTGTTGCGCAAGGGAGGTGCATTCTACCGGTGTTTGACCAGTACAATCAGCTGAGCTTGGCTAGTCGCGGTCTTGCGTCATCGCATCCCGAGTAGACGGTGATCGGAGCGACGGCAGTTGATTCTTCCTCGCAACGTCGACCGTGTCGTTCTGTCAAGATGCACCGAACACCGGCATCATGTCAGGGAAAAAGTATGTCAGAGACGTAGCTCCTGACACCACCAAAATCGCCCATCAAAGCGCACCCACCGCACGATACAAAGGTGCCCTTACTACCCGACAGATTCAGGTCACTGCCTTTCTCATACAGCTCGTCCTTGTTGCCTATGGCGAGTATCACGATCGCCACAGCGTCCTCAAGTACACCGACGTCGACTATCGGGTGTTCTCAGATGCGGTACACGCCCTGTGGATGCCCAGCAAGAGGGATGGGAATATAGCACAAGGACCGTTGACGAGGTGGATGGGGTGGGAGATTGGCGAGTAAGCCATGGAAACGGACCGTCCCCTTCCCTGCCCCTTACTCATGTACATTCTTCAGTCCGTATAAAAGGTCAACCTATCGTTACACACCTTTACTGGCAGTCCTCTTATCGCCCATACATCTTCTACCGTCGTCGCTTGGACCATTTTTTGGGAAACTCCTTTTCAGCTTTGTTTCGTCGTTTACCATCCCCGATCTCCTGATTCGACTTGGCAAAGCGGAACATGTTAATCCTCGCTTTCGGTTCTCCGGTCCGTACATGATAACGCTGGAACGCCTCATTCATGGGATATGGACGCTCAATCCTATCATCTTGAACATCAATACCCGCGGCTCATCGGAATCCCTTCTGGTGGTACTCGTTCTGGGCGCTCTTGTATCGCTTTCTGAACGACGATTACGCGCTTGTGCTATCCTATGGGCAGCAGCTATTCACTGGAAGCTATATCCAGTCATCTATGCGAGTTCGATATTCCTGATTCTGCAGCGGATGGATGATGGATGGTTGTGGACCCGACGGAAAGTGCATTTTGGTCTATGGAGCGTGGGCACGTTTGGGCTTTTGTCATTTGTGTGTTGGCTGATGTAGGTCGGCACACAACCTCTTGCCAGGCATATCACTGAAGTATACTCATGACACCACTAGATGGGGTTACCCCTTCCTGGAGCATGCCTTTCTATATCACGCCACTCGGTTGGATCACCGACATAACTTTTCCGCCTACTTCTATGCTATTTACCTACAAATGTTCAGTGACCCCGCCGCCGAAGCGTCGGGAGTTATCGCCACCCTATCGACGATAATGGACCGAGTCGCTCGACATCCTTTGTCCTCGTTCTTCCCGCAATTCTCCTTGGCGATAGGATCGGGCTTCTTGTTACCAGCTTCTTCGGCGTCAATCACGTTCACTTGGTTCATTCAGACACTTGTGTTTGTTACTTTTAATAGAGTTTGCACCTCCCAGGTAGGTCATCTCGTTTAGGTTAGGTTTTTGATCATGACATTCATCCCCGATTTCCCCCTGCAGTACTTTATATGGTATCTGTTCTTCCTGCCGGTAGTGATCCCTCAGTTGCAGGTCTCCCTTGGCCGAGCCATCCTGTGTCTAGGTCTTTGGGTCGCCAGCCAAGTCAGTCCAACGATGGTCCGTATATAGTCTACGCAATATCTGATCTTCCTCTTCGAGCAGGCTCTCTGGCTCTCTACCGCATATCGACTGGAGTTTCTGGCGCAGAATGTATACATGCCGTTGTGGGCGGCGAGTCTGGGGTTTCTCGCGGTTAATACATGGTGTATTGGGGTATTAGTGGATTCGTACAAGGTGTATGCGCGGATCAAAAGCGATTGAAAGAGTGAACGATTTATACGTATATGTTTTCCGGTGGTGCGGAGCTGCGTTGTTTCTCAATGCCGCACAATGCACGTAGGGACAGCGCAGACGAAACGAAACACAGTCGGCCAGGACGACAATGGCATGTGGGAATGTCAACTCCGAAGAAGTGCCGGGCCGAAGACCGTGGCCTCCACCTCGTCTCTCGTTGATAATGCACGCATTTCGCGATATTTATTTCTTTTCAACGATGCCCTACTCTTGTCAACCAGCAAAGTGGCGACCGAGAGTCATCTGACGGATTCAGCCTGAATTCAGGTCCTCCTGCTCTTCTTCGCCTTTTCCTCCGGTACTGGTAGCACGTCTTCGTGCAAAAGTGCGACATCGACATGTCCTGGACACTGCTGTACACCAGCATCGTGTGGACCACTGCGAAATCGGTTCAACATAGCACGCACACCAGACAGCCGTTCTGCCACTCAGATGAAGGCTATTTCCCGTTCTCAAAGCTTCGAGTCTTCGATCTCTCGCCGTGTTTCGAATCGCTGGCGGTATTACCTTTGCCCTTGATTGGGCTGATCGTGTGCGCTGCGGTCGATCTGGCTTACATCAAACGAAAAGGCCCGTGGAAAAATCGGAATGGCTGGAGTGCACGACGAATGTGGGCCAAGACAGTGAGTTGCTCTCATCATCTGCAAAAACTTCGGGAGTAACTGACGTTTTATGGATCTCCACGATGTTCAGGCTCTTCTGTCTTTGGCTTCGACCTTTGCGCTGGTTCATGTTGTCCTGCTGCTTATATCGCTGCCACATCGTTTCACCAATATCACTTTGCTACCTGCCATACTGAACCTGATCAGCATGCCTGTCTTACTCGTACTCTCGCACGTCAATCATCATCGCTCATTACGATCGTCCTCGGTTGTCTTGATCTTCTGGCCTATTTACTTTACCGCCATCGCTGTTGCCGTACGAACCAGAATCAACATTATTGCTCTTGGTCAGCAAAACATAAGTGGAGGATTTGGGCGTTCAGACATCCTCGGATGGGCCGCTTTTTCCATGTTTATGGCAAGTGTCGCAATGGGCGCCGTAGCTTGGCTCATCGAATGTTGGGGCCCGGAAAACCATGGTATTGTACTGCAAGAAAACGTCAACTATACTGGCCAGGGCAAATCAGGTGTCGTGAAGCACTCTCGGCGAAGTTTGAGCAGAATTCGATCAAGCAGTTCTCACTCGGCGAGGGACGGTAGGGGAAAGAATGGCTATGAGCCAGTTTTTTCCGATGACGCCGACATTCCGCAAGAGCGTGATGAAGATCGCCTTGGAAGTGGAACCAACGGGACTGGCACGGACTCTTTCAAAGGCATAGAGGAGAAGATTATGATGGAGGATGGCGAGTCGCCCGTGTTGCGAGCTAACATCTACAACAGGCTGACTTTCGGCTGGTTGACTCGTAAGCGATTTCCTTTCGCAAGCTTTCGGGATAGAGACTAACCAATTTTTAATGTTCCTCAGCCATGATGCGCCTTGGATCGAAGCGATATATCGAGGAAGATGACATGTGGCCGTTACCTTCTTCCGATTCGGCAGAAGCGCTTAACAACCGGTTGCAATCAGCTTGGAACGATCAACTTGAAAAAGTCAAGAATGGTAGCAAGAAGCACGCTTCACTCGCAGTCGCCCTCGTACGCGCATACGGTGGACCCTATCTCGTGGCAGGACTGATGAAGGCGGTCTACGACTGTCTGTCCTTCCTTCAACCGCAATTGTTGCGCCTGCTGCTGGACTTTGTGCAATCCTATGAAACGACAGACGCACACGGTCATTCACATCGACAGGAACCGATCCGCGGGTTCGCCATTGCCATAGCCATGTTTATGGCGGCCAATGCAGCTACCTTCCTGTTGCATCAATACTTCGACAGGTGTTTTGCCACCACAATGCGAATTCGTGGTGGACTCGTCACATTGATCTACAAGAAGAGTCTGGTTCTTAGCAATGGGGAAAAAGGAGGTCGGACGACGGGCGATATCACAAACTTGCAGTCTGTGGATGCGACGCGGGTGGGCGACCTAACCCAATGTGAGTAACGTCAGTTGTCGTTTCGTGCATACGGGGCCTTCAGACTAATAGGATGATATCGAAGATCTGCATATCGCATGGAGCGGTCCTTTACAGATCATCCTGGCTTTCATCTCGTTATATCGCTTGATCGGGTGGCAGTCGTTCGTGGGCGTTGCTATCATGGTTGTATCGGTAAGGTGTTAATCTTTGGCTTGCAGGTTTCCCAGTCTGACTCGCGATACCCACACAGTTGCCAATCAACACCGCTCTTTCGAGATACCTGAAAAAGTTACAAAAGGAACAAATGAGCAATAAGGATGCTAGAACGCAACTAATGAACGAGATTCTTACAAACATTCGATCCATCAAGGTATGCTCAAGGTTTACCCTTCATCTTGCCGCAATGATCTAACGTCGGACATTGTTTCAGCTGTATGGCTGGGAAGAAGCTTTCAGCGAGAAAGTATATCAAGGTGCGTCGTGCAGTATAGAGGGATATCATGAAACAGAACTGACAGATTTGTCGAGAAATCTTAGTGCGAAACATGCGAGAGCTTAGAATGTTGAGAAAAATTGGCATTTATAACGCCTTTTCGTTCTTCTTCTGGTCGTCTACACCTTTCCTTGTCGCCTTCGCAACTTTCAGCACTTTCGCAATTACAAGCAAGACTCCGTTAACAGCAGAGAAGATTTTCCCCGCCATCTCTCTGTTCCAGCTTCTGTCTTTCCCTCTAACGGTTTTTAGTAACATTATTAGCAGTATCATCGAGGTAAGCTGGTTTCGCTTCATTCACAATGTGCATCCAATTGATAACCCTTACACAATAATAGGCTACTGTGTCTATCCAGCGGATGGAAGATTTCCTCACGGGCGATGAATTACAACCAGATGCTAGACAACTCGAGCCATCCATCGCTGCCGATCTGTCTGTTGACCGCAAAGCGGAAATGGTAACCATTCGAAATGGCCAGTTCCGATGGCTTTCGACTGCGCCCGAGCCAACGTTGCGAGACATCAACCTGTCGGTACGAAAGGGTGAACTTGTTACTGTTCTGGGCCGCGTTGGGGACGGTAAAGTGAGTTTCTCTGACAAGTCCATTCTTGAAAATGTTCTGAGCATTGTTTATTAGACGAGCTTGCTGTCTTGCATACGTGAGTTCCGACTTGTTGTGTCTCTTCCAGGCATTTCTGACTTATATCATCCCACAGTGGGAGAACTCGTGAAGGATCAAGGTTCTGTAGTCGTACGCGGATCCATAGCATATTACAGCCAGAGCCCATTCATTCTGAGCGACTCGATCAAACAAAACATCCTTTTCGGGCATCGCTATGATCCGGAGTCAGTGGTTTATCCTATTCCAATCTCTTTAAGCGATACATTGACAATTCCTTATTACTCACAGGTTTTATGAGGAGGTCCTAGATGCCTGCGCTCTGCGACCAGATTTGGCAATCTTTGCCCAGGGTGATGCGACCCAGGTGGGCGAGAAAGGCGTATCATTATCGGGTGAGCTTCTATAGCATTGGCTAAGCGAAACAGGACTAACGAAGGCTATTTCAGGAGGACAAAGGGCGCGAATAGCGTTGGCGAGAGCTGTCTATGCTCGGGCTGACTTGTATCTTCTCGATGACCCACTCTCAGCCGTATGTTTCCTTTATTACTTTCATCTTTATTTTGTTTTCTCATCCACAATTTCTATAACGTATTCTTCTATTTTCGACGTAGGTTGACGTAAGTACTCTTTCACTCTCTATTCGAAAAGGTGCTACGCTTACCGCGATCCATCGCTAGGCGCATGTTGGCAAACATATTTTTGACAATGTCTTGGGACCTCGGGGCTTGCTTCGATCTAAAGCTCGAATTCTTTGCACCAACGCTATAACATGGCTCGAACATAGTGATGAAATCATTATGCTGCGTCAGGGCTCGATACTAGAACGAAACACGTATGCAACCGTGAGTCCATCTCAGAAAGACTAATGGAGTATTCAATCGCTGATACTTTTTGGAAAAGGCCATGCGCGAGGCGGAGGGCGAATTGCACAAGTTGATTACCTTACTGGGCAAGCAGACGGAAGAAACTGACAGTCATGATGACCAAACTTTGGCGGGTGATTCTGCACAGGTTTTGGGAGGAAATCCTGGCGGCGTGGAATCTCATGACCCTGTGTCAGAAGAAAGGCTGAGCGAAATTGAGGATGCACAAGCTCGAATTCCTTTGACGGATCGCCGGGACAGTTTGGCTACTATGCGTAGAGCTTCCCTACTGTAAGTTTGAATACCGGGAGTCTCGGTGCACTGTTTTGTTGCTGAAAAGGTCGTTTATATGTCGATGATAGCTCACTACGGCGATCGAAAATCGAAGCTGTGAGGGAGCTCAAGGAGGACTCGAAACCAAAAGAGCACATGGAAAAGGGCCAAGTTAAACGCGTCGTGTACGCTGAGTATATCAAAGCGGCCTCCAGAATTGGTGTCGCTGGCTTCCTACTCTCTATCGCTCTGTCGCAAGCGACCTCTATATGTGAGCCAGCGAAGGCCCGCAGATCGCTAATCAATGCTGATCAACATCTCTCCTTTTAGTGGGCAATGTGGTTCTCAGGCAAGCCACATTTTGCGTTAGACGTCTCTCTGTTCCCAGCTCATCTAGCGAACGGACTCTCTTGCTGATTGCAGATACTGGGGAAAAAAGAATTCAGAAATGCATCAAAACGTTTCAACGGGTAAGTTTTCAAACGACACCGTCTGGGGTACGTGACACTAAACAAACTATTGGCCAGGCAAATACCTTCTGGCATATGGAGTGAGTTCACGTATTACTCCAGAATGCATGCACCGCGTGCTCACGACACGTCATGGGGTTCTTAGGTTGTCGGATTGAGCTCAAGTATCCTCAGCGTCTTGGCCACTGTTCTCCTCTGGGTCTACTGCGCGATCCGGTGTAGCAGGGAGTTGCACGACAAAAGGTAAAACCGCCTAGCGTTCACATGGCATTGCGACCGGATCTGCTGATGGTATACAATATTGACCCTAGCTTTGCTGCTTTAATGCGCTCGCCAATGAGCTTTTTTGAAACCGTCCCTATGGTCAGTTTCGCCTGTCTACTGGTGCATCAGCATCTGTTCCTGAGAGCTGATTTGTTACGGGATACAGGGAAGAGTGCTCAATATTTTTACACGGGATATTTTCGTTGTTGACGAAGTTCTCGTGCGAGTTTTCAGGTAAGCTGCATTGTATTCAACTCAGGTGCAGTACTGTTTGCTGAATGTCAACCTCATATCTGATAGCGCGTTTTTCCGCACTGTAAGTGGCCTCAGTGAGCTGAAAAATACGATTTGACGTTAAAAGCTTGATTCTACAGCTTGTTTCCGTCATTGGTACTCTGGCGGTGATTGCTTTTGGTGCACCCGTTGTGCTTCTGATGATCATACCGCTCGGCTTCGCCTATCGCGTCATCATGCGTTACTATCTTGCTACATCCCGGGAGCTCAAGAGACTGGACGCCGTCAGCCGTTCACCTGTGTTCACTTGGTTCAGTGAAACCCTAAGCGGTGTATCGACCATTCGAGCATATGGTCAACAGTCACGCTTTATAGCCAACAATGAGGCCAGGCTGGATAGGAACATGGCTTGTTACATGCCAGCGCAATCGGTCAACCGATGGTTAGCGGTATGTCTTCTACTTTCAATACCAGCCTCTAACGAATGCTGAAAGTATGCGTCCGCAGGTTCGGCTCGAATCACTAGGCTCATGTTTGATGTTTGCGGCTGCGCTGACGTCTGTTGTTGCAATGCTGGTTTCGAAGAGGCTCGATTCTGGCCTAGTAGGACTTACAATGAGTTACGTCATCTCCGTTACTGGTAGTCTCAACTGGGCAGTACGATCTGCGTCCGAAGTCGAGCAGAATATCATCTCGTAAGTGGGCCGGATCTGACCTGCAAACATCGCTAACACATGACTCCTCAGGGTGGAACGAGTCCTGGGGTACACTCATTTGACACCGGAAGCACCCGCCGAAAAAGCGGACGATAAAAAACTGCCTACAGATTGGCCCTCTCAGGGGTCTATCGAGTTCCAACATTATTCCGCGCGTTACCGACCAGAATTAGACCTCTGCTTGAAGGATATTTCCATAAAGATTCAAGGTGGCGAGAGAGTCGGGGTTAGTATCGTACCTCCTGCTTGATCTGTACAACGCTGATGACGTGTCATCGATAACAGATCTGCGGTCGAACGGGAGCAGGAAAATCCAGCACAACCTTGGCCATTTTCAGGATCATCGAGGCTGCGCAAGGAAAGATCTTGATTGACGGCGTCGACATCGCCACACTGGGCTTGAAAGCTCTTAGAAGAAGGTTGGGCATTACTCCACAAACCAGCGAGGTCTTTCAAGGATCGCTGCGCATGAATATAGATCCCCTCCACGCCCACAGTGACGCCGAAATATGGTCCGCGTTGGAGAAAAGCCATTTGAAGCAGTTTGTATCCGAACAGCTCGCAGGCGGGCTTGACGCAGAGATCGACGAGGGCGGCTCCAATTTGAGCTCCGGTCAGAGACAACTCCTTTCCTTCGCGCGAGCACTTCTGCGGAAAACCAAGATCCTAATTCTAGACGAGGTGAGTCGAAATTAGGCACAAGGTTCTATCAGGCTAACTCTGTCACGGTCCCGTAGGCGACTAGCAGCATCGATCTGGAGACTGACGAAGCCGTCCAAAGCATCCTTCGAGGACCAGATTTTGCAGGTGTCACAACTTTGACGATTGCACACAGGTTAGTTCCGCGTACCCAGAAGATTCGAACTGTCTTCTGACCGCATTATATTGGCCGTTTTGCAGGATCAACACCATTATGGATTCGGACAGGGTTTTGGTATTAGCACAAGGCAAGGTTGCCGAATTTGACACTCCAGCAAATTTGCTGGCGAATCCACAGTCCATTTTCGCGAGTCTCGTCCAGCAAGCTGGACTATCAAGCAAAACGCAAGATGACTAGGGCAGCTCCGTTATCTATAGAGACACGAGTCGTTTCATCCGATATAGGATAGTTGTCGCTGCAACGCGGATTATCCATGGAATACAGGTTACCAAATTACATACGCTAGAGAATACAAATTGTAGCGTTGATCGCGAATGAGGGCGGCATTCAGAGTAGACCGCGCTGCGGAGGATACCTTGAACGTGTACAACATGCCCGCAATCGTGAGAAAGCTGATCGCCGTCCAAGAAGAATATTTTACAGTAACAACACCAGTGTTGCATCAAATACGAAAAGAGCTCCAGTACTGGTCATTGGAAACATTGTTGAATTGCCCGGGACTGTAGTATCGGCGTGGGAATGACTGCAGTTGCGGTTGAGCGAAACAAAAGAGATATAACATTTCTGTTCGAAATACAAACATTAATTCTTCTCGTCGAGTTGTGAGAATGGGTCTACAAATCCTCACCATTTGTAATGGAACTAGCCGCTTCACATCAACACACATCCTGATCGTACACGCTCCCGCCCGCGGTCGCCCTGCTCTTGCTCTTCAGCATCTTCTTCTTCAACTTCCCCGAGTAATTCATCCAGACCCTCCGCATCTGATTCCGGTTCGCCGCCTTCTTGAGCTTCGACTTCGCGCAGCGTTGCCGTGGGGATAGCTGAGATACTGCCAGAGCCCATCAAGGGTCCAGCGAGAAGAGGCGGCGCACCGAGTTGACGAGGTACGCGGTGGTTCTGGTTTTGAGAAAGGTAAGCGCCAGGAAGCGGAATACTATCGCTGTCTTGAGCGGCACCATCGAGAAGAAGTCTCCCAGTCGCGGGCGACTCGGAGCAAGCGTGTCTGAGTGCATAAGATGTGTTCGAGACAGGCATCGCGTCCGTTCGAGCGTTGAAGGGGGGCGGAGGCGGAGGAGAGATACCTCGACGGTAAGTATTAGGTTGGTATGAGGGTAATCTGGGAGGCGAGTCGGGTACTTGGGAAACGACGCGGGCAACGACGCGGGCAACGGTTTGAGGCGTTGTCGAAGCAGTTCGAGGGATTGGGCCGTTTAATGTTGACACTGGGCTTCCATTGTAGGAAGGAGGAGGGGAAGCCGGTACTACAACGACGTCTTGCGATACGTGAGATTGTACAATGGTGCACGGCGCACGTCTGGGGTTTGTTACAGGCGGAGCATTGACAAGTGTCCTGAACTGCTGGATTCGCGCTTCCAGTATCGCCTGTTCGATCAGCTCGGCCTCATCTCGTTCCATCCGTGTCCCCATCCCATTTCTCATCGCAGCGCCACCAAACCCAAGTCTTTCCAACCTCTCGGAGCGTGCAATTGCCCGACGCCTTCTCGCCAGGTTATCCTGCAATTCTCTCGCTTCTCGCTCGATCCTTTCCGTTTCGGCATCATATAAACCCCATTGGGAACGATGCAAGGCGAAGCGTCGTTCGTCTGCCCACCAGCGGTCCCAAGCTGGAAAACGGTCGTTGAGCATGGAGAGGAGCGCGCGGGTGTACCGAGCAGTAGCTTCCGGGTAAATGGGTTCGTATGCCTCTAGTCGATCAATATATTTCCTTGCATAGGTCTTGACAGCGTAGACGGGTGAGGCGTTGTTGACGGGAACCACCAATGCACCAGAGAGTGAAGGAGGAGTTTCTTCGGCCACAACGGCTGTACAGTCGTTTACCTTGTATTTCAGCGAGCCTATTCCGTACTCGAGATGAAGCTCTCGCCATTTTGCCAACATATGAGCCGCTTGTTCCACATTGATGGCCATAGATTTGTTGTAGCCTTTGATAGTGTCGCGCCGAAATTTCAAGAGAAACATGACTAATAAATTTTCCCGCAGATTCCCTGTCAACCGCGTCATTGGCTTGTACCGGCGAGGAGGAGGGTTTAGCAGATCGCGTTTGTTTCTAGCCACCGAGCGAGTGAGTGGTACAGGCAAAATATATCCCAACCTGGCGAGATATTCTTGAACATCCTGTCCTCGAAGACTGGATTTATCGACTAGTGTATGGTGACGGAGTGGTGGCTTGCTGAGCGCAGCGATGCGATCGGCTCGGTAAGCAGAGAATTGGTCCAAAGTCATCGAAGGCTCTTCATCAAAAGACGCCATCAAGTCCTGAGAAGACTGGAAGTTGTGCGAGCTGACTTCGACCTGTGTTGTGTAGTTTCGTGAAAGGGCAGTGCTTCAAACGCAACTGAATGCGACTTACATCTTTCATCGCAGTGTCCGTCTCCGAATCATCAGTGTCTCTGAAGCCTATAAGAGATCCCATCTCGGTATCTGAGCCACTCTCCAACAAGGCTTTGTGCAGAGGAGGCTTGAATGAGAAGTAGCCGAGGCTGTTAGGACTGAGAAAGCATGCTGATTTCGAGTACAGACGCTTACCAGTGCTTGCAGACCAGCTGTAACACCGCTCACGGTGGCAATAAGACCCCTTGTCATACGCCGGACACCTTGCTCGTAGGAAAGCTTCGCGGCGTCTGACTCGTCGGTAGAAGTGTGAGAGGGCACGAGAGGCATCTAATTGCACATGTTAGTACGCAAATTCAACACTGTGTCAGTCAAGAAGTGAGCACTGGGAAAGCGCCATCTTCGATACTTGCCGCTTCGTCGACACCGGATACGCTGCTCTCTCTAGTTGCCGCCCTCCTCTTTCTCTTCCTGCACAGATTACTGACATAACAGTCATCGCTCAAGTCCTCGGAGCTGCTAATGTTAACCCAGGGAGCGCCCTGTCTAGGGGTGAGCAACATGTCTTCGACCTGGAGTAACGGCGATGCCGGATATCCCTCAGAGACTGGACCGAATCGTGGGAACGAGCGTAGACTTGGAAAGCTGCTTGGCGTCGCGGGGAGAGAGGTGGGCGATGACGAAAGGGGTGGAAATTGCACGATAGACATTTCTACCGCACCGGTGTCGTCATCATCCTCGCAGACCTCTGTCTGGGCGTCGCTGTCATCCGACATGTCCATGGCTCGACTGCCACGGCGGCTGGACCGGGATCCGTCTGATTGAGTATCGATTTCATCGTCAGCTTCGCCGCCCGACGATGCGCCATCGCCTTTCTCGGGAGCTGGAGGGGATGCCCGCCGCGCCGAGGGGAGACGACCGTCTCGGGCACGTTTGGGCAGATTCACGTGTGCTGGTTCGGGCACGGCGATCCGGAGCCTCTTGGTGACCCGGGGCGTCGACGCGGACACATCCGACT
Organism: Naganishia randhawae; assembly: GCA_013461525.1. NCBI lineage: Eukaryota > Fungi > Basidiomycota > Tremellomycetes > Filobasidiales > Filobasidiaceae > Naganishia > Naganishia randhawae. The sequence goes on from JABRPJ010000119.1 coordinate 34,885, forward strand.
CGAGCGAGCTGTCGCGCTTCATGGCGACGCGGGTGGGACGACTGCGGGGCGGCGGCATGGCGGACACCGTGATGGAACGCGGAAGAACCAATCAGAAGGCCTTGTCGCCAGCCTGAAACGCCAAAAGGGCCTCCCGGCCCTATCTCGATGACGTTATCTCCCCTCTCCCTTGCCTCCGCGCGCGACGATCCTCCCGTGCCTTCGCTTATGTGCGTGTAATTAGTCCACCCCAGGGACGCACGTGACGTCCCCGTAAAGCCGTTGTAAAGAAACGCTTTACATGTTGAAACACGTGTCAACCCGAATCTCCCCCGCCAGCGATCTTCTATTCATCAACCAACGTCCTTTGATCAATCACACATTGTCTCCTTTTGATGGATGTATATAAAGATCACTGTCTGTTGTTTTCCCCTGTAGAGACCTGGTGAATCCCTCACACGATTCACTGTGACATTCATCAGGTAAGTTGTATTACCTAGCCCTTCATACAACACACGATTCATTGTGATATTCATCAGGTTATGGGCCCAGCTGCTCGCATCTAAAGCTGTACAACCATTGAATCCCCTGTCTAAACAATGTCAACGGCCACAACACCGACGTCGTACTCCACCATCAAATGGGAGGGGCCTCAACTCGAAGGCACGTCGAACTTCACCGAGTGGCAGCAACATGTCCTCAGCCTATGCACCTCTACTGGTATCCAATACATCCTTGCCAACATCGAAGTCCCCAACACGTCGGTGTCCAGGCGACGAGAAAAGCAGGCTAGCGCGAACACGACAGACGAAGCCATCAAGGTCAAACAAAAACAATGGCTTTGGGGCATCATGTTCAGGTCACTTACCCCCGCTGTCGTCACGCGACTATCACCTGAAGCTCGAGACTTTGTCGAGGGCGATGCGGTCTGCCTATGGAAGGAACTTCATGAACGCTACGATAGGGTCAGAGGTATTCGAGCGGCTCAACTCCAACAAGAACTCCTTACCATGAAACTCCGACCCAACGGCAATGTTGAGAAACATTTCTACAAGATGCGCGACCTATACAATCGAATGGTGATCTCTGGTCAAATCTTCGACGACAAGCAACTTGCAATGGCCATGGCCTCTAGCTTACCTCAGGAATACAGTGTCCTTGCTGGAGTTGTTCTCCGAAGCCCCGAACTTTCGTCAGACCTCGTGCACGAAGAGATCACCTCAGAATGGATCCGATTGGGAATGCTGGGCAAAGACGATAACAGCAACGTTACCGAGTCTGTGTCCGATGATCGCGGTCTGGTTAGCAAAGCCCATCAGTCAAATAAGACTCCGAAGACAGAACGACCTCCGAAGAAGTTCCACTGCACTGCCCATCCAGCTGCCAACTCACATCACTCCTAGGATTGCAATGTCCTCAAGAAGAAAGCGCAAGAGAACAAACCTGTTTCTGGGGAAGACGCTGATAACGACGGAGCCTTTGATGTCGCGGCAATTGCTACTTGGGACATGGGCGAGAACGACTATGAGGACGCCTTTGGAATGGTTGCTGTTGACACCGTAGGCTTAGTGGCAAAGAATCCTGAGGCAACATACATCATCGACTCAGGCGCCAACAAGCACATGGTCACCTCGACTCGAAACATGACTGATCTCGTACCCCTGATCAACCATCACATTACTGTCGGCGGATTGGGTAAGGTTGCAGCGACACACCGCGGCATTGTCACTCTTGGTGAGGTCCAACTGAAGGACGTCATGGTCTTCACTTTGGTTTACTTTGGAGGCTCGAGCGGAAATGGCACCACCCCGAATCAGCAAATCGAAATCTGTTGTAGAGCAGACCGACGACAAAGTAACGGCAGCAATGGAGGAATATGAGCGAAGACAGGCTTCGGAACAGAATACGAG